>JAAEAF010007835.1:0-30209 GCA_011037195.1 Triatoma infestans
TCTTTTTAATAGCAATGACCTTAAATTATAGTACCTGACTCTAAAATACAATTTATTTTCCAAAATTATTTCACTTAAATATTGTCAAAATTCACTAAACTATTTTTCAAAACTATTATTTTTGCATTTCTCTTTCTTCCACTACATATCTTAGGAGGTTATTCAGCAATAGTGTTGCTGAAAGAGTTTGGTGATATTTTTATTTATGCAAGACAACGCCACCTGTCTCCACCTGCTCGAGTGATCTGCAGTACCTAACAAGATGTTGCAATTAATCGTTCACTTTTTTCCACCGAGAAGTCCAGACATAATCCTATGAAGCACCTTTGGACACCTATTGGAAGACGACTCAGGCTTCGCCCGGATTGCTCTAGTTCTCTCACAGAGCTTTGTTCAGAGCGATTGTTGAAGAATGGAATGGTATTTCACAAGGGATTATCAAGGCTTGGTGCGGTTATCAGAGCAAGAGGAGGTGTCACCAAATATTGTTGACAAAAAACACCAATTAAAAAATAATAAGAACTGTTTCAGTTTTGAATTTTAGATTACATTTTTTTTTTTACTTTGTTGAGTTTCCTTTTTACTTAATTTGTTGGCTATTTCTCTTCTGTCGCCTTGGATTAGAGTTCATTTACAGCGAATCCGCAAACAAAAAATACAGTGACAGATTGTAATTTCAAATTACAACATTTTGAAATTTTATGCAAAACTTTTGTCCAGCAATTTTATATTCAGCATTTATATTAATTTCAGAAAATTGTTTCAAATTGTTTAAAATAAAATAATAAATTAGTTTAAGAAAATCTTATTTTAATTGGTATTGTATTCAAATTATTGAAAATGAGATGATAAATTTATTCAAAAAAAGGATTAATGTAAGAGAAATATGGTGTAAATGATTTAAATTGATTAAAAGAAGGTTTAATTTGATTGGATAAAGATTTGAATTTTATAAAAATAAAAAAAAATAAAAATTTGTATTTGAAAAATAATTCAATTTCATTTGAAGAAATATTTAATTTATGTGATAATAGGGTTAATTTGATCGACCAAGTTCATATTATTTATTTTCATTGAAAAGAAGTATAATTTGATCTGATGAAGGTTTACTTTAATTGTAAATAGTATAATTAGACTAATGAATACTTTATTTGCCGTTATTATTATATACTTATTTATTTATTATTTATTATATTTTTATCAACAAACGGCGTAAGCCTTATGGTTGAAGTCATTACATGTGATACATACAGTGATACATAAAATAATAATAGTAAAATAATACATCTCATTTAACAATTTAATCTTCAAGTAATGCAAAAATGTTTTTTGAAAAGTCCAGATGCCATTTGAAAACCCACATCACCAGGAATATACTCATTCCATGACCTGCATATTCTACAAATGACGTCAGCGTTGAACAGCGCAGTAGTCTTAACGGCAGGGTCCACGAAATGCGAAGTACTGCGCAAGCAGCGAGATGGTACATGAAAAGGAATGGCAGCAAGTAGCTCCATGCAATCTATTTCGCCATTCAAGAGCTACTTCAAGAATAAAAGACCAGCATTTCGTCTTCTAGACTCTAAGGAGCATAAATGAGTAGCACCGCCGGGTAACATTTTCTTAAAAGTCCTAATGAAACGGTTTTGTATAGCTTCCAGTCTGACTATATCCTTCTTGGTGTAAGGACTCCAAAACAATGACGCGTACTCAAGAAGGCTTCTAACGTATGCATTGTACACAGTTAGCACCGCTTTGGGATCTCTAAGATCACGAGTGTGCCTTAATACAAAACCCAGTGCAAAATATATAACTTTAAAATATACAAATATAAAATATGCAAATATAACTTTAAAGAAAATCTTTTTGAGACTGCTTTAGGGAAAGCATGGTCCATGATTTTATTCGTCGTAGCCATGCATCATTATTTTGCTTCTGACCGGATTCGGATTCTCATCCAATATCAGAGTAAGATTTCCGATTCGTGTAACGAGAGATGACTTCCACTAGATGTTTATATCACGCACCATTTGGTTGATTGTATGTGGGTGGTTTATAATATTATAGAAGTATGTATATCGCATGTATTAAAGCAGAAAAGATTGCGTATAAAATTACGATAAAAAATTTAACTATTAGCATATAATGAATAATATCTACTGTAAAGCAATTTAAAATTAAGTTTTTTTAGTTAAGTATTATATAGTGTAAGTTACAATGTCATTGTATTTTAATGCGGCGGAAGGAACTTTTTTGCGGCCCAACTACAAATTTAACGGTCTTCAGATTATAGGTTTGCCCAAAACTTTATGTCGGATCCGTGACGATACATTGTTTGTAAAAAGAACTAATTATGTTTGGATGATAGAATTGTATAATGAACTAGGATAGCACTTTGATGAGAATCTAACCCCACCCCTCCCCTAAAAGTGCTGTTAAAAGAAATTTCCCAGAGAAATGTTTTAGATAAAAGTTGTAGATCTTTGCATATTTAGTTTATATACGAAGTTTCAAAAAAATCGTCGGAGCCATTTTTGAGAAAATTGCGAAAAAGTGAATAAATCATTTAGTAAAGTGGTAAAGTAAACGCACTTCCGGTTATCCGATTTTTTTCAAACTCGGAATTTCAACAACATATTTAATTCTAATTAACATTATTTAGATGGCAGAATTGTCTAATAAACTGAAATAGCACTTTAGATAGAAACCTAACACCATCCCTCGCGCAAAAGTGCCCTTCAATGCATTTTCCCGGAGAAATGTTTCTAATAAATGTTGTAGCTCTTTGTATGTGTGGTTGATGTTTGAAGTTTAAAAAAAATCGTCGGAGCCATTTTTGAGAAAATCGCAAAAAAGTAAAAAATCCAACTAGTAAAGTGGTACTTCCGGTTGAGGAATTTTTACAGATAACGTACAGTCAGATCCCATGGTGACCTCTAAACGGAATATCAAATTTCAACTTTCTACGATTTTTCGTTTTTTAGCTATGCTGTTCACATACTACATACACCACACACGCACACGGACACACACCCACAGACCATTGCGAAAAAAACCACTTTTTGACTCAGGGGGACCTCAAAACGATTTTCCGGTGAAAACTCGATATCGAAAATTTGCCACGATTACAATACTTCCTCTTACTGGGAGTAAGAGAAAGTAAAAAAAAAAATCATGTTTGTGCCTTCTCACGATGCCGTTTTTTAATTATATCTGTTCATATAAACACTCACAGATCCAAATATGTTTGTATCAAAACAACACTTCCGGTGAAACATAATTCCGAAAATTTGACATGATGCAGTACTTTTACTGAATAAATGAAAGGTTAAAATAAAATTTAAAAAAAAAAAAAAACATCTTCCTATGAACAATTATATCGATTAGATTGAATTTTCAATGTTCCTGTTTAAAGCTTAAATCTTTAAACAATAGACAAGGCTGTTTATGCAATTCATTTACCACCGTGACATTATTCTTTAAACGGCCCAATAAACATGCACAAAGTTAGCCATGAAATTTCAGTTTTATTAGAATTTTTCCACAAAAATTGAATAATGTAAACAATTTACCATTAAAAATCAGTGAATCAATTTGGATTTATGATTAAAAATGATTCATCACAATTAATCAAAAGCTATTATTTTTTACATTAAATATTAAAAAAAAAAAAAAAATCTGGTGTGACATAAGGTTTGCTCTTACTACCATTTACGTAGTTATAATTGCCAAATTTTCTTGAAATACAATTTTTTTCTAAATGTTTAGTTGAGTTCCGTATTACATGGATCATTCAATAAGTAAGGAGACAAATCGCTGTAGTTCAGAAACGGTTTGTTTAATCAATACAATAGTTTCAGTGCGTCAAATTGGCATCCTTTTACTTACTTTCTCATCAGCTGTTCGAGAGTATTTGGTCAGCATAACCTCAAATGTATTCAGTTAACAATGGCGAGTCCGCTCGAGCATTGCAGCTCGGAAGAGCAATGCTCAGTGATTAGATTTTTAGTTGCAGAGGGTATCAACGAATGTTGAAACTGTACGGGAATAAATGTTTGAACCGTTCGAACGTTTACAAATGGGTAGAACAATTTAAAAGTGGCCGCATAAGAGTCTGTTACGTGCAACAAAGTGGACGGCCGGTTGAAGTTGTAACTTCTTCCCTCGAATCTCGCATTAACGCGTTAATTCGGGACAACACTATTGAACTGACATAGCTAAAGAACTGCACGCGAGTGTTGGAACTGCCCATAACATTATTCAAAATAAGCTTCAGTACAAGGAAACTTGTGCGAACAGGGGTTCCAAGCCAACTTAAGGACGCCCACAAAGAAACACTTCAAAAAGTGGGGTGGGAGGTCCTTCTACAGCCCCGACTTCGCCCCCGTTGGACTTCCATTTGTTTGGACCCCTTAAAGAGGCTCTACGTGGGAAACATTTTCAATCCAATGGAGAAGTT
The DNA here is from genome assembly GCA_011037195.1 of Triatoma infestans. Lineage (NCBI taxonomy): Eukaryota > Metazoa > Arthropoda > Insecta > Hemiptera > Reduviidae > Triatoma > Triatoma infestans. Next base: position 4,460 of record JAAEAF010007835.1, read on the forward strand.
AAAAATCAGGTGCAAAAGTGGCTTCGACACCAACCAAAAGAATTTTATACCAGTGGCATACACACATTAGAAGAACGATGGGGTAAGTGCGTAAATGTTGCTGGGCACTATGTTGAAAAGTAGCCAATGTTTTGTATTGATTAAATAAATCGTTTTTGAGCTACAACGATTTGTCTCGTTACTTATTGAATGATCCTCTTAACATCAGGGGGAGAATCTAAAAATGCATAAAATGATTTTTTGTTTTTAGGAAAGCCTGACCTTCTATCTGCCACAGAATCCCTACAAGATCAATTTTCAGAGAAAAAGATATGTCTCTATATGCATAGTTATATTAAGTTCAATGAAACCTTTTAGGTGCCATTATGGAGAAAACCTTGGAAAACTGAAAAATTCATCCAAACAAAAATGGTACTTCATCATCCAAAACTGTCCTATCTCATGGTGATACTAAACGGAAAATGAAGTTTGAACTTTCTACGACTTTTCACAGAACATAAACACCATTTTTTTTAAATACCAATATTTCGGACAAATGGGACATCAAATGAAGTAGTGTATAGCGAGTGTTATTGTTTAAAAGAGAATTTTTTTTTTCTAACAATCAAGAATTGTTCAAAAAAACTCTGGAAGTTTGCAAAGCTTTAGAATTCTTCAAGCAAATATCACTGCCTGTATATTCAAAAAACAACCATTTCATTCGAATAGAAAAAAACTAGAAGTGAACTTATTGCAACTGGATGGATGAAATGAAATGAAATGAAAATTTTTATTCTTATTCCGGAACATAAGTCCCTTAGCAACAATAATACAAAATAAAAGATCGCCTAGTGAGCCTGGCCTTGATAATTATTTACATATCAATTATAATTATTGATAATAATAAATATTGTAAATTGTTTACAATCATAAATGAATAAGAAAGAGACGGGGAATTTCTCGGGGTTAGGAGAGATTTGTATGGATAAGAGGTAGTGGAAAAAACGGGACTTAGAAAAGAAATGAATCGATGGTGGTGGCATGGCGGATTGACAAGGATAAGGAATTCCATAGAGAGGTGGCACGGATTACAAAGAAGTTTGCAAAAGCGGATGTATGATGGGAGGATTATAAAGATAGGAAAGACAAGAGCGAGTGTTATGGGAGTGGAAAGATTTGCATTTCAGAAATTGGAAGATATAGGAGGCTCTTTCAGATTGGATGACTTGGAAGAGGAAAGAGGTAGGAAGTATTGGCGACGATGGATAGGGTAAAGCCAGTTCAACTCGTGGTAGGAGTGCGATATGCGGGAGTCACTGGGGATCTCGAGGATAAAAGGAATAAAACAGTTCATAAGACGTTTAAGTTTAGCCTTGAGATCACCAGAGAGTCCCCTGAACACTAAACAACCATAGTCGAAGTGGGGGAATATGCGGGAGTCACAAAGAGTAGACAGGTCTTCGCTGGGAGGAGATGGCGAGAGAGATTGAACTGTCTGAGGATAAACATGAATCGGCGGGTAATCTGGGAGATGTGATTTTTCCAGGAGAGGTTTTGGTCAAAGATGATTCAGAGGTTTTTTACTGATACATTTCTGTTTAGTAACTGCTCTAGAGGTATGTTTGGCAATCAGCTGGCTAGTTTACTGGCAAAGGTAGCAACAAAAAATTAAAATCTCGATTTGTTATGAGCAAATCCCTTGCTCATTCATAATTTCAAGTATTAAAGCTGTCAAGTAATTCTGAATGGAAAAGACTTTGGACAGAAAGTAGAAAGGGCAATTCTTTATAAAATCTATTTTTTCAGACAGTCTACGAACGCCACAAAAATACCCCGGCACATAATTACAATTAATTTGTACTTATTGTTATATATTGTACCTATTAAAATTTATAATCTACATTAGTAGGGTTTTAGGGGGTTTGCTTCTGGGCCAGGGGCTATGTTACTAGTCTTGGGGTGCAAGAGCGCTGCTGCCATCATCCAAATCGATGACCTTAATTTAAGATAAGAACTGAACTGGACTGAACTGAACTGAACTGTGTACATACATACATACATACATACGAAAATATTGAAGTTCAGTTCTTACCTTAAATTAAGGTCATCGCTTTGGATGATGGCAGCAGTGCTCTTGCAACCCCCAAGACTAGTAACATAGCCCCTGGCCCAGAAACCCCCTAACACCCCTACTAATGTAGATTAATACATTTTTAATAGGTACAATATATAACAATTAAAGTACAAATTAATTGTAATTATGTACCTGGAGGCGTTTAATATATCTTGTATGACGCACGCTGGCAAGTCAGGGGAAAAAATAAAATAAAATACTTCCTCTTACAGTAGTAAGAGAAAGAAATAGTGAGAGTAGTGTCACCTTTCAAATAATAATAATAAAAAAAAAAAATCTGGTGTGAAACACTAACACAACTTTCCCTTAAGACATATTGATTTACGATTCTCTTTCATTGCTGCTGCAATCGTGCCGGCAACTCTGAACTCAGAAAAGGCTATTTTTCTCTTTTGTCACTATTATTTATTCAATATCCAGTATATGTATTGATATATATTGTAATTTTTATATACAAAACAATTGTAAATTAAGTTAATATTAAATATTTTCACGTCATTTAATAACAGCAAATCTGAAAAATATATTTATCATTAACTAATTGTCCATTAAATATAAAATCCAAGTACTTTCTCAATGTTAAATTATCTGGCAAATTAAAAACTAAATGAAAAGTGTAGCGTCATTGAAGAAGATACCAGTCTAGTAATGGTCGATCCCCCCCCAACCGCCACCTATGAAACGTTACTGCTTCGTGGCAGAATTAACAATATAAAAAGAAAGGTAAAAAAAAAAAAATGTAATTAACCGATTTCCGGAAGTATTTACATTTGTCCATTCTTATACAAACTCTCACTTTGTCTACAGTTTCCTCTGCAACGGATGATACCTGCTGAAATAACCGTAAACCGTGCGGAATTTATTTTTGTTATTAAACAAAATATAAAAAAAAATATTATTATTGAATATAAAATTTTATGCAATAACAAAGAAAATATTTATATAACAATTTTAGAGAAAAAATATTGATATCGTGTCAATTTACCGAAAATGAGTTTTCACCTGAATCAGATGTTTTGAGATCCCCCTAAGAAGTGTGTGTGTGAACACAAAATATCTCAAAAAAAAAGAAAAGTCCCAGGAATCTCACACTTGATGGTATTCTCATCTAGATACAACTATCGCATCTGAAACGAAGATTTCAGGCAAAATCCATCAGCCGGAAGTGTGGCCGAACTGAATGTTTTTTTGTTTCATTGCTTAACGATTTTCCAGCTAAACGATTCCAATGTAAAATTCATTGCCCAGAATTTTTACATTACTCTTTCTCCTTGTAAGCTACGCTTTAAAGCTGTAGTTTCTTCGCGGTTCATCAATTCGCACGTGCATTAAAAAAAAATTATTGACGCAGTAGTGTATGACGGTAAGTTTAAACAATAAAAGTTAGCGTTACCACTAAACAATTTGATTAAATCAAATCTGAGATGGATCAAGTTTTTGCAACTGGCCGGATTCAAGAAAAAAGTGGCATAATATTAGGGGATACAAATGTCTTCTTCCACCATTTCGAGTCATCTGTACTTTAATTTATTATTGTCCGCAATAATTTTTGAAGGAAAATTTACAAATTTCTAAAACTGTCTAAAAGATAACAGGAAGAAGTTCGAGCGTGTTAGATTTTCGAGACTGAGTTTTTGTTTTTGAGATGCTCTAAATACAAAAAAAAATATCTTTAGCGTATATATATATATTTATGATGGTTGGTTCCGTAGAGCTGGAAAGCATCAGAGACATTTTCCGTGGTAGCCTGCTTCATTTTGTGGTCATCGGCCGGTTTCGGTCATTCGCCTATCTTCAGGATGCGTTTCTGAGACAGTGTGATAACACAGACTTGCACAGAGCAAATTCCGTTTACACGTGTGTAAAATTATTTTGAATACTTTCATGATAATTCTTCTACTAAAAATGATGTTTGTACAACAACATGGAATCCGCCAAAGACTAAGGATACTGGTGAGACCACTACGGCTTCTCTTAAGAAGAGAGTTATTTCTAGTCGTACTAAAATACGTATTAAGTGGAATCCTAGGGGAATTTCAGAGTTAAAAATGAATTTGCTCTGTGCAAGGTCTGTGTTATCACACTGTCTCAGAAACGCATCCTGAAGATGGACGAACGCCCGAAACCGGTCGATGACCACAAAATGAAGCAGGCTACCACGGAAAATGTCTCTGATATATATATATATATTTTTATATATATATATATATGTGTTTGTTTGTGTGTGTGTGTGTGTGTGTGTGAACAAAATACCTTGCAGGAGTTTCTATTCTGACATTACATCACTAAAATACCTGAGCGTCTCACATGAAGTTTGCGGTCAAAATATTTTATTTTCCTAAAATGATATGATAAATCGGCAGGCCTTAAAATTACAATGAAATGTTTGTGCTGCAATGGCCAGAGGAATTTTTAAAGAAAAGAAATTCTCTCTTGCTCTACGTTTCGGGTACCATTGGTGCCCTTCTTCAGGAGCTCTGTAAAAATTTATTGCAGAAAATACATTATTGTACAGTACAGTAGTTATGAAAAAGAGCACAGATTTATAACAAAAAAAGAAAAAAAAATAAATTAATGAAATATTAACAGAAGAAATTATGAAACAGAAGTGAGAGTAAATTAAATAAAATGATATTAACAATAAGATAAAATTAGACTGTACAGTAAAGATACCTTTAGGGTAGGAGAGGAATGAACGTTGAGATTGAAATGGGGAGGGAGTATTTTTATAAAAATTTAAAAAACTGTTTAAAGGTGGGAGGGATAAGATAAATGTTTGTAGTGAGGCGCGGCAATTTCAAATTTGGATAGAATTAAGGTTTCTAACCCTAAACAAAGATATTCGCCAGTAATTTGTTCTTCCAAATTTGAAATTGTCGCGCCTCACTATAAACATTTTTCTTATCTCTCCTAACTTTTAACAGTTTTTTAAATTTTTAAAAAAATACTCCCTCCCCATTTCAATCTCAACGTTCTCAACATACACTCATCTCCTACCCTAAAGATATCTTTATCTGTCTTATTTTATCTTATTGCTAATATCATTTTATTTAATTTACTGTCACTTCTGTTTTATAATTTCCTCTGTTAATATTTCTTTAATTTAATTTTTTTTTGTTTTGTTATAAATCTATGCACTTTTTCATAACTATTATAATTGTACAATAATGTATTTTCTCCAATAAATTTTTACAGAGCCCCTGAAGAAGGGTACCAATGGTAACCGAAACGTAGAGCAACAAAGAATTCCTTTTCTTTAAAAATTCCTCTGGCCATTGCCGTACAAACATCTCATTGTATTTTATTTTCCGTTTTCGTAATTTTCTCCAAAAATTCTCCAACCATTTTCTTTAAACATCCTATAATTCTACGCATATAAATGACCATCAATTTTTATTAGAAACATTTTCCCAGAAATAATATTGATTTTTAAGAAACTTTGTAAAGTAGAATTAGAATAATTATTCGAGAAGGTCTTTGAAAGTGGTTCAACCATATTTTAATGTATTTTAAAACAAAATTGCACACTGCTGAATAAATCCCCGTATAAAAAATTGTTTATTAAGAGAAATAAAAACCAGCAACTTCGGGAAAACTGTATCAGGCAAAAGTTTTGAATAAATGGAAAATTGTATATACGCAGAGACTACCTGTGTGTCAAATAAGCCTACCCTTTCTTTCTAGTCGGTGTCATATCAAATGCATGGAAATGGCATAATATCACCTTGATTAAAGAAACAAACCTTCTGCTGTAGCAATCTCTCTAGAAATTCTGTGTAGATCAAATACAATTCTGTGTAGATTAAATGTCTTAATGTTTTATGTTCTTATAATTCAAAATTGTAAACAAGATTGGAGAAGATGTGCTGTGAATTTTTTTCTGAAATGTTAACTTATTCCCAAGAATCTAGCAGATTTAAAATCAGACCGAAAACAAGCCGAACAATGTCAGTTCATTTCAGGAAAATGTTAAGGTAGTCAATGATTGAATAAAACTCTCAATATTAATTATATTGAGGCCCTGCCCATCTTAACTGTTGTGCTATTTTAATTTATTAGATTGAATTTCAAAATAACAATTTTATATGCAACGTAGAGGCTACTGAAAGTAAAGAGTTGTGAATGTGCATATAACCACATATATATATATTTATACGTATATATAAACAGACTACACCAGAATGTATAGAAATAATGGCAGTTAGAAATAAAAAATATTAGTCACGGTTAATTAGATAGTGGATCAAGTTTGTCACAGTTTCTGTTCTGCATGTCCCATGTGAGTGAGTATATATGTCTGGGGGGCCTGATGTCTGACATATGTGACAAATCTTCCTACTTTCCAAATTCTTATATACAGAGTTTGCCACCTGCTGTTATTGTTACATGTTCCACAGTTACAATCCACCTGTTTATTATAATAGATTTATTTTAAAGTGAATTATAATATTTCAACATATTCTTGAATTATTGAAATTTTCCATTGAATTAAATGTCTTATAAGATTTGCAATGGACATAAACTTGGTATTTTCTATTCCAGGACCAAGAAAAATGAAATGTAGTTTGTGTAGAGTGTGTTGAAGTTTGTTTGTATTAGTGTGTAGCACGAGCAGTTTTGTAAAGGGCTTGTATGTATGAATGAGGTGAGATGTAATACGAAATAAATATCAAATCACTACTAGATTAAATTAAATATATTATCTTTAAAGAAATTTAAATACTTTTCTATATCACAATAATATGCTTGTAAAATCAATTATTTAGCAAGATTAAATGTTAAACTCTTATATCTGGCACTGAAGTTAAGTGAGCGACTTCTAAGACAAATGTTCCGGTGGAATATCTAATTCAGACTATCCTGTTTGAAAGCAGAATTTAGTCTGCTAAGGAATGCTCTGCTCTAGCGGGGGGGGGATTTTTCTCCTACAAAACAGTTGGCCAGATGGCATTGCCTTACCCTAACGGATTCTTGTCCCATGTCTCTTCAATAGCATTGATCTTAATTTAATAGTACCTGACTCTTTCCCCTCACTAAAATACAGTATTTAAAATAGCTAAAATTCATTATTTTATTTTCCAAAAGTATATCACTTAAAATATTGTCAAAATTCACTAAACTATTTTTCCAAATTTATTTTTCCCAATTGCTACTTCCACTACAAAAACTAGATTTACTCGAGCAGATTTGAGTTTGGTAAAGATGATCCAGTCTCATAGTTTTTTTAAGCATGCTGCGTCTGATTAATCTTACTATTATAATTGGTGACCCTGGTCACATGAGAGATCCTGTCAGGTTACCTTTTTATGCTTGCCTATACTCGGAAATATCAGTAACGAGTGTACGAAGACATATTAATCGAATAGTTGAGATTCGATCCGTGACAAAACAGCTAATAACAATGGTAAGAGACAGAATATGAACAGAACATCTTGGACAGTGCCATTTGTATAGACAGGATCCACACATTGGCTTCTTTTTGGTTTAAAGAAGCTTGTTGTCATCAGGCTACATAATAGTAAAAACATAATAAAAATAAACACTAAATTATGTGAAACTTGAATTTTTGCAAATTTGTTTGAATAAATCCGCCACACCCAAAATTTTGTATTGAATTTACAACTTTCTATTCATGATGCGAACCCAGTGGAATATGAATATTTTGGAAAAACAACTATCAAGTCTTTCCATTCTTTGGGCACCGAAATAATTAGTAAAAGCTAATATTTATATGAATATCATAATTTATTAATTAACCCATATTCGGCCAGGTATATCAAAAATTAAATTTTCATTTTTTTTTGTTTTTCACTGATTAGGTAACATCTAAATTTATAAAAAAAATGTTTTTATTTTTTTTTATTTTCAACCGGAAATTAAAAATAAAATGGTTCGTATACGAACCATTGGCTGAAACCATTGTCTCAGTGGGGATAATAGGATTTTCAGGTATATTTTAACAATAGCATTTATACTAAATTAAATTTCCATTTCGCACACGTTTACTTACTTAAATACAAACAAGAAATAAAAATTGTACTGTATTTACACAAATTCTATAATATATTATTTTGTATGATACCCCTCAAAACATTCCGGGTGCAGATGTATGTAACATTTCTTGCACTTGTAAATGGTATGGTTTTTACAAATTTTACACCTTCTCCTAGCACTTTCTTTTTCTATCACAATCAAATGCCCAACATTGTCAAATCTTATTTCGACTGGCACAGCGTTTTTTGGTGGTCTTCCTTTTGTAGGGTTTTCTGGCTGTGGCGTAGGATTTCGAATAATTGGTTCATTCTCTAACCTTATAAGTGTTCTAGCCACAATAGACTTAAATTCTATATGTGACATTTTATTTGAAGTAAGGCAGTGAATTTTCCATGCATTTACAGCTATGCTATCTAAAAGATTGATAAAAAGTGGCCACCACCACTTTTTACCTCTAATTTTTATTCGGTAATTGGCGATCACATTATCATGAAGATCTACTCCACCCATATTCTTATTATATATTGTTACCGCATTCAGCTGAGGTATCATAACATCTTTTCTGTTATTTCTATCGTACCTCTGTACGTTTGATAACGGCTTTATTCCGTACGTATTTTTCAAAAAAGTTGAAGAAAAAAAAAATCAGTAACAAAAATGTAACACTTGGTTGCTGAACAATAGCTGACAATGTAATGAATGTTATATTGTAAAAGTGTAGATATCGATATTAGAGAAACATGTTTGTAACTGCTGAAACAAGTGTAAGCCTGCACTGACAGGCAAGCCTACTGAGAAATCGATGTGCAACTGTTTCGGCCAATGGTTCGCTAACGCACCATTAAGCTTCGGTCCATTTTTAATTAATAAAATCTATGATAATAATTTTTAGAACTTATCCGTTATAATTAATGAACCCTCCAGAATAAAAATCCTCAAAATAGTAAACAAAAAAAATTTTTTTTTCAGAAAAAATAAAAAATTACTTAAACCATATTCCTGTCTGCAATTTTTCAGTAATTCAACGATAGATGGAGTAAGTAATAAGAAGCATTTTGCTTTGAAAAAATTAATTCAGTTATAAGAAACCTTTATAAAGACACAGTCAAAATCTAAACACAGTTTCCTGTTAAATAATATTTTTTTTAAATGTTTTAAATAATGGTTCGTATATGAACCTTTCGCTGAAAATGGGTTAAGTTACTATAAAAGAGGAAAGGAACTTAAACTTTAACACTAGAAACATAACATTAACGCAGCCAAGACACTGACAAAAAGTTTTTGCGCTGTGCAGAATACGACTACACACACTACCAAATATAACTGTAAAAACGTTCTCAAATCTCTTCAACTGCTATCGATCAAACTATAAAGTACCTGTGACTTTTCTTAAATACTAAACTAACCTGCAGCCATATCAATAAGATATTAACAACAGCCCCTTATACACGACTTAACAGATAACGTCTTATAAATAGAACGATGATACCATTAAAACATAAATGCACCACTTTCCTGTTCAAAGCTACTTATCAGACCAATCATTATATTTGCCTGTCTCTTCTAATACCAACTAACAAGACGGACATTAACAAACTAAGCGAATACAAAATAAAATTTTACGCAATAAATGCCCCCGTGGTTTATAAGAAATACTCAACTACACAAAGAACTTCAAATTCTAACCACGGAAGACATTATTAAAACTACAATACTTAACTTTCATTGTTGTGGTGGTTGGTTCCGCAGAGCTGGTAAGCATCAGAGATATTTTCCGTCAACAGTGTATCAACTGTATTTGCTGTGTGCAATCTATATTATTATACTGTTTGACATAAACAACCTGATGACGGGCGAACACCCGAAACCGGTCGATGACCACAAAAAGAAGCAGGCTATCACGTAAAATATCTCTGATACTTAACTTTCTCACCATACTTCAGAACATAACTAAAACCATCCACTATAATATCGGACATAAAATGGAAAATCAAAGACTGAAAGCCAAGACTTTATTAGGACAGACTAGATCTTCACGGACTAACCAGTTAACTAAAATAAAGAACTTACAACATAACCCTGAATTAATAATAAAATAACTTGTAATAAATTTTAAAACCAAAAAATTGCTGGTTATTATTATTATTATTTGCAGAAGGGGAGGGCAAACCCTACGCTATCCAAAGCCTCCCAGGGCCCATTTAGCTACCCCTAAAGAATAACAACCACTGGGACTAGAAAGGAAATCCAGGCCCAGGTTTTAACCATCTAAGTTTCACCACAGACCGAACAAGTCGGACCAAAACCTTAAAAGGACACAGCTTAAGATCCTCTACCGATATCCTACTCCGGCCGAAGGTCCTAAACCTAATCTCCTCACAACCCAAACAATAAGTCATCAGATGCATGGGTGTTTCCTCCTCAGTCTCACAAACTCTACAAAAGGGGTCAGGCACGAGTCCCATTATATAGAGATGTCTCCTTAAACCCAATGTCCAGTGAGGAATCCAACCAGATGCCTGAGGGAGGTCCGTGAAAGACATCGGACCCCGCTACTCAAAGCTCCGTCCGGGCCCCCAATGAGCATTTTAGACTGCCGACAACCCACTGCACTCATCCATAAGGATGAGTGCTGTGAGGTCATCCACGTCTGAAAGCCTGACAAACATGTGCCAGAAAACACACCAACAGCAGGCTCTGGACCAATGAAAGGGAGAGAGGCACCTAATTTGGCAAACCTATCCACCTCCTCATTCCCAAAAATTCCCATATGACCTGGAACCCAGACCAGAAGCACATCCTTTAATGAAGAAAGATCTTCCAGTCTTTTAGAACATTCCAACCCCAATCTGGAAGTGAAGACACATGAATTAAGCGCCTTCAACGCAGCCTGGCTATCCGAGCAGATACAAACACCTTTTAAATTAGTGTTACGCACCCTCTCATCCAAAATACAGCAAAGAATTGCATAAACCTCAGCCTGGAAAACGGTGGCCACTCACCAAGAGGCGCTACCAAATGATCTCCCGTCTCAAAATAGACGGCAGCCCCAGACCTACAACCATCCTGGAACCGTCCGTGTAGCATCGGAGATAATTCTCAGGAATCACACCAGACGGACCCAGGATTAACCAATCTTCCCTAGAAGGTAACCTAACCCTGTAGGAATGACCAAAGACAAAAGTCTTCAAATTCCTATCAGAAGGGAAACCTGTAATGGGAATTCTTAAAAGCATCTCACGATAAATGGTAGAATGACCATATCGCTTACCCTGTCAAAAACCTGCCTGTTTAATTCTCTAACAGGCTTGCATTGCCTGGTTTTTCACCTCCACAAAGAGAGGTGGAATCCCTAACAAAGTCTCCATAGATGCAGTCGGTGTAGTCCGAAACGCACCAGTCACCGCCAGACAAGCCAAACGTTGGATTTCTTCCAACAGCTGCCTAGCGGATCGTGTTTCAATGCGACGCCACCACACCAAAGCCGCATATACCAATCTAGGTTTAATGACCATGCAATAAATCCAGAACATCATCTTGGGAGTGATCCCCCAGTTCTTACCTACAACTCTTCGATATTGCCAAAAGGAGATTATCGCCTTTTGATGTTGTGTCTTAACATGTTCCGACCAGTTCAGTTTACTACTCCAAGGAACTTCACTGATTAGCTAACCTGTATGGAAGTACCTAACAACCTAGGAGGTGTAAAACCTACTATCTTCCTTCTATGAGTAAATAGAATTGCCTGGGTCTTAATAGGATTAATAGAAAGACCCTTATCCTGTGTCCCACAATACACCATGTTAAGGGCGCTTTGCATTAGGTCCGAAATAGTGGACAAACAGCGCCCTAACAATAAAATAACACCATCATCGGCATATGCTTGCACATAAAATCCCGATGAATTCATCCTAACCAAAAGGTCATCCATGACGACGCACCACAACTTTGGTGAGATACAACCCCCTTGAGGGCATCCTCTCCCCGAAAAAAATTGCTGGTGCAATAGTTTATTTGTTTGAAAATTATTTTTTAAAAATTGATATATTTTAATGTAAAACAGTAAAATAATCCTGAAACAGATCGTCAAATGTTTCCGTTTCTGTAACAGAGACAGGCTATTAATTATTTTTACAATTGTCTATTTTTTGTTTTCTTGTTTCCTATTTCCTTCTTTATTAGTCGGAGCTTGGGGCTCCCTTAAGTATAGGCCCTAAGCAGTTGTGTCTCTCGCATACACGATCCGTCCCTGGATTTCGCAATAATCATCTTCATTTCATCATCTTCCTCTTATACTGTCTACACGGTTTAGAGACTTACAGAGCTTTCTACAACTCTCCCAAATTTTGCACCAACTCTTTTCAATGGTTCTAAGACAAATTGCTTTCCCCGAAGCATAGGGGAAGTTTTTTGTTCCAAAATTCTTCTTTATCGGCCTCTTTTTTAAGCACCAAACGTTTTCTTTTCTTATAATTGTGTGACACTCATTCAAGTATATTCATATGAGATATGACCAAACCTTTTCATTTGACTTACTGCAATAATTCTCTGCGGTTTAAGATTTGGTTCTCTCTGATTATGAATTTTGAACAATGATGCTTCATTGTTATACTCGATCTTTTTGAAGCATCCCATTGCCAAAGCTACTATCTAAGATTTGTACCTTGATATGAGTGTGTACCATGTTCTAAAGATCCTCTCTAAAAACGGTAATTCTGTATTCATTGCTGTCTTTTTTTCGTAGGAAGTTTTTTGTTTCGAGTTTGAAACAATCAATCTGAGGTCCAGTTCTTTTTTTTTTTAATATCCTGAACTATTTGACATGAGAGCACCTATCTATTTAAAAGTGTTTTGTTTTTCCAAGGTTAAGCTATGTTTCTTTTTCCTAGATATTTTCTAGAATTTCATGGTCTTTGTTCCAATCTTTAAATAAAAATCTGGACGCTTACGACTTTCTTTTACTCCAATTCTTATAGTTATAAATGAAGAATTTTCTACGAACTTCACCTTTTTACTATATGTTTAATTATATACAATGGAAGAATCTAAATTATTGATAAAACGTTATTTTCAAGGAAAACATTATGTAACAGCAACCAAAGAGAGTAAAGAGAAGAGAAACGAACCCTACCACTCTCTCGGACTGGAGTGGGAGAAACTGTATAAATACAGCGACTGACAGTCCATGAGGATACAGTTAAAGACAGTTCAATATAGTTCACTATAGTTCATCATCTCGCCAGTCACTTCGTGTCATTCTCATACCACTCTACCTTAACCATTCTCTATTGTAAAGTCCAAGCAGACTGTGTCTCATTATTATTATACATAGTTAAACCAGTGTTAACCCAGCCTTCTTATTTCATCTACCAGACCCAAATTCTCTCCACCTAACTACCCCAAATATAATAACTACCCCAAAACCTCCTTTAAAAGAATTTTCTTGAAAAAAACGTTTCAAAAGTGTATAGTTAGTATACTTAGCTTAATGAAACCCCTTGATGTCTTCATCGAGAAAATCACAGAAAACTGGATAAATTTATCCGGTTAAAAACAATAATTGTTCAATAAAAACGCCCTTCCGGTCAATATTTTTTGTTTCAGACTCGGAATTTTCAACATACGTAATTCTAATTAATATTATTTAGATGAAGATATCGTAAAATAGATAAAAATAGCACTTTATAGGAAAAGTCCATCTAAAAGAATGTTCCCAGAGAAATATTACAAGTAAAAGATCTAGCATTTAATATAAGTAGTTGATATACAAAGTTGAAAGAAAATCGTTGAAGCCGTTTTTGAGAAAATGTCGCAAAAAAAACGAACTGAAAAATCCACTCAGTGAAGTGGTACTTGGAGTTGAGGAATTTTGACAGATAACCCGCTGTGATAGCAAACGGAATGTGAAAGTCGAATTTCCTACAAATTTCGTTTTTGTGTTCTGCTGTTTAACTACAACATACACATACATATACACACACAAAATTTCTAAAAACCATTTTGTCGAATAGCCTTGTCTAGAAAGCCCCCTCTATCATATATGTGTGACCGTATTTATAGTATGATCGTATTTATAGTCATGAATGTATATATTAGGATGAATGTTTTTAAGAATGATTCTGATCGTTGAAATATATCTAAATAGTTGTATTTATAACTAAGGATTAGGCATTAAATGAACTTAAGTACTCTACCTCCGTTTCTCTAAGAGTGTAGTTGTGCGGAAAAGTTAACGTCCAAAAGTAAGAAACCTGTAATGAAGACCTGGGGGGTAACAGAAAAACACCATCAAGAATTAACGAACAAATAAATCTCTGTTTATTAAGGTCTTGGAATCTCCAGTGTCCACAATACAGTTTTATTTTCAAACGCTCCGCACAGAGCTTAGAGCAGAATAGGCTTGATGCTATCTATAGCCCAATTAGAAGCAATTGTGGTAGCGTCGCCATGGAGAAAATACACCAAGCCAGCATGCTCGAACTTACACGCTAAACGGACGGACTCTATAGCCGGACAGCGAGCACCATGTCCTTTTCCATGAGGCGGGTGTCAATTTCCAGATCGGAGGACCATCAGGGTGTAACCTGAATAATGAAGATTAAATAGAAATTAGCGAAATAGTTTAACTGAAGACAAGTGGTCACAAAATAGAACGTAATTGAGTGGGTCAACACCTTCACACGAAGGATACACCCCCACGAAGGGTACGGATACACCTTCACAGTGAAGGATTGCGCTATACAACGAAATAGTTCTTAAATAGAACGAGAAATGAATATGTAAAAGAAATATACCTTAACCTTGACCAAACAATGTGAAGATTTAAGCGTATGCAGTGGTTCAGAGACATTTTCCGTGGTAGCCTGCTTCATTTTGTGGTCATCGACCGGTTTCGGGCGTTCGCACATCTTCAGGATGCGTTTTTCAGACAGTGGTGCCAACACAGACTCGTACAGAGACTTAGTTTCACACTAACTGAGGTGTGTTTTTTTTTAAAATTTGTGTATGGCAAAAGTATTAAATGAAAGGTATTTACAAATATAATAAAATACCTAGCGTAATTACCTGGTTTCAGCCTTGAAGTAAGTGAAGAACTTGTTAGTAGCCAAGTTGAAGTGAATTTAACCACTCTGCACAAAGGTCTTGCCAAGAGTTATAGTTAAAATTCAACACTTAAATATGTAAAGGTAAGTAGCTCGAAAGAGATAAGAAAATATAATAATAAATAATAGTAATTAATAAAAATAGAGAATAAGAGCTACGTTACCCAATAAGTTGAATCTTTACCAGTACCAAGCTTGGTACCTATGATTTGTAGTAGTATGTGTTGCAAGAGTAAATTAGCTGAAAACAGGTTGAAGTATTCCAACTTGGTGAAACTTGGTGAAATGACGATTCCACAGAACAGAGATGAATCGACTTTAAAATTGTACGACTGTAATAGCTGAAGAAATGAAATTTTCACTGACAAAACGCATAAAAAAACTGATAACCCACACACACACACCCAGACGGATAAAGTTACATAGTAATGGCTGGCACACAAGACAGACCTAAAGATTGATCTTTAGGGTGATAAGCGGGAAGTGTCGCTTCCCTTGGCGGAAAAGATAGTAGTGTACGTACGCTAAATGGATGAATTTGATTGGCTGAAGGAAGACAAAATAGTGCCTGAGCTGGGCTCAATTAGACACTTTGTAGAGTTTCAGCCAACATAATAAAAATAATAAAAAATGTTTTACAACTAAAGTGTGATGAGAAATGGTTATAAACATGAAATTTAAATAATTCAGGGTTAATGACCCACGAATAGAACAGTTGAGTTCGCCTGGCGGTAACTGGCAAATTGCCTTGCAAATCTAAACAATTTAAATTCGCGGGGTTTTTAAATACGCGACAGTAGTAATAATTTATAAAAGGCTATTCAATTTAAATATTAATGTAATATTATGCTCAATTAGTATAGTATCATTGTGGATGATTGTTAGGCGCAAAAGACCTTATATATTGTGCACCTTAAAAATGGTAATAATAAAAAAAAAATTACGAACTCAGGGGACTTCAAAACGTGTATTTCACGTGAAAACACGATTTCAAAAATTTGACACGATCGTAATAGTTTTGAGTTTAAGCATATCAATGGGGAACGATTTCCAGTTTAAATCTGTTTTTTAATGAAAAAAATTGAAGTATAACGTTTTTTCAGGCAACCTTTACGGCCAACTACCTTCAGGTATCGTGGAGGAGGCGAATAGCAAACATACTTTACTATATATTACTGATATTGATGGAGCAAATAAATTCCATGGCCAGTACCGGGAATCGAACTTAGTATCGAAATACATTTCAACTTCGCGCTCCTCAGTGTCATGAATGTATTTATTAGGATGAATGTTTTTAAGAATGATTTTTACTATTCTGTTATCATGTAGCCTCAGTTATATGATGTTACTGGTTCCTTTCAGAATCGCTTCACAAAATGAGCAAGAACATTCAAAAATCATTGTTTGAGGAATGGCTTAATTTAAATAATGTATAAATTTATTCTAGCATTGTTTATAGAAAATTAAAAAAAAAAAAAAATTGTAAAAATTACCATATCATAATTATTTATTGATGTTTATTTTCCACTTTAAAATTAATTGCAAAAAACCATCATCATCACAAACTGAAGGTAACAATGCTGTTTTTGTAATTAAATAAATAAAATGGAATAAAATGTATACATCAAAGGATGTCACTTAACAGTAAACTGCCTGAAGCCATACTTCTATCGTTGTTAGCCCGTCCGACTGGTTGCCATGCAGCAGCCTAACTACAGTGTAATTTACCTACAAAATCTGTTTTCTGAATATCGGCTTTACTGCCCATACAGTCTGAAGTTGTTACGGTTGTGAAAAGCCATAAGTTGGATGATTCCACCTAAATATAGTAATTAGAACATTAATAACATCTTCTTTTAAACAATAGTAGCAAATATTAAAACAATAGCATAAACAAATATCTGTACAGGGTATCCCAAGATATATAGATATCGGCTTTTTCTCGGAAACTGAGATAGCTAAAAAAAAAAAAACTAAAAAATATCTGCCCTCTTAGTTTTTCATTAGAAATCTAGAGTCAGCAAGCAATTTTTTTTTTTTTTTTGGTGCTGCCAGAAGCGAGATACAGAAGGCATAATTTCTTAAAACAAAATTGACTAAACAATTGCAAAGTATGCTAATTTTCCATAATAAACTTGGAGGTGTCCAAATTTCTGTTTAATGTATGAGATATCTTCGACCTTATTCATTCTGCAAATCTGTACCGAAATTAATGCGAAAGAATACTTAGTCACTAAAATTTATCAGATTCTCCGATACACCGATGACATCGCCGTTTTAAGGAAAAGCGAAAAAAATATTTTTAAAAAATTTTTATTTCAATGCCAAAAAAAAATAAATAAAAAAACAAGAATGTTAGCGATCTTATAAATCGAAAATTAATATATACGGATAGCGCATTGTCTTGGAGCTTTAAATGAAAAACAATTTTAGCGATGTAATTAGAAGAAAGCCAATAATTATAACATTACGCCCCTTAAAACTCGCGTCTTCTGTCAAACAGGCTCTGAAAATATTTGAGAGGAAAATATTAAGAAGTATCTTTGTGAATCACGGATACATACTGGATACCTGGCGTAACAGAACAAACCAAATGTAGGATAAAACAAAGAAGCTCAAGGACAGTGTATTCATATGTTTCACATAAGGAAAAAGGATCAACTGGTTTACCACGAAGAAAAACTCTTAGATTAGAGAGAATGACAATGAAAATTATGAGTGAATTATAAAAGAAAAGTTGGACGACGGCTGATGGTAGATTTAAGGAGTTGGAAGGTGAGCAGGCATGGAAAGGAAGTGGCCGATTGATGACACAAGGCTTCAAGCACATGCGTCTGAAAGGAGAATAATGAGGGAAACCAAAATTGAGCCTGAACTGTAAGTTAGGTTAAGTAAGTAACAAAATGTATGAAATAAGTAAAAAATATTAAAACAGATGTAATGGTACCGCAAAGATAATGCAACCACAGCAGAGAGAAGAGAGGCCTCTCTGGGTTAACAGAGACTACTCTCTGACTTAAGCAGGCTAGAGTGGGAGAACCTGTGTATATAAGCCAGTGGGAATCTATCTAAAGATATCTATCAGATACAAACATACAACTGTACATCGCATCGTATCATATCTTTACTCACACCATTCATTCTATCATTTTCATTATAAAGTCCAGTGCTGTTCTTGTAAACTTAGCTACATTTTATTAGTGTCTTCATATCTCGTTCATTTAATCAAACCTAATTTCTCTCCTCAACAACTGCATTAAACAGATGACAGATAAAAAAATTAAGAAGAGAAAGCATATTAGCATTTATCTGTTTGTGTTTATACTATTAAAGTTCAAACAAACTATAAATCTGTAAGTTTTAACATATTAAATAATAAAGTGCTTAGAAGTTATTAATTTTTATTTTCAAGAATTGTAAACTTTATTGATGGATCGTGAGAATTTGTTGTTAAAATATTAAGATAATATTAAAGGAAAGTAGGAGAATATTTTATTCTAGCAACATGAATTACACAGAATAATAACAAGCCAACTCAGCGGAATATGATTAAAAATGTATTTGAAAGATAATTAAAGACGAAAAATATAAGAATGGATACAAGAGGAGTTATTTGCAGGAAGTAATTACAGATGGAAACAAGACAGACACCTAATACGGATCATTTTACTTTATCACGTCACCAAACATGCTAACGACATTTAGAGTATACGAGACATCAAGAAGTGAGTGTATCACGATAAGGGAAAGAAGGTAAATAACTGTGTGAGAATTGAATGAGAGGATGAGAGAGAGAGAGAGTGAGTGACTAAGTTAGTAGTATCTGGTTTGGCGGGAAATAAAAAGGTGCAGTCTTAGTTGAGCGCCACTCTTTACTGATAGGAGGCGA
Organism: Triatoma infestans; assembly: GCA_011037195.1. Taxonomy (NCBI): domain Eukaryota; kingdom Metazoa; phylum Arthropoda; class Insecta; order Hemiptera; family Reduviidae; genus Triatoma; species Triatoma infestans. The sequence continues at coordinate 23,559 of JAAEAF010007835.1, forward strand.
GGAGAGAAAGTTCCCGCCAAAACTCTATCATCCTACATACGCGCGCCCCGTACTCCGCATATAAACTTAACCATCTTTCCTCTCACTCTATCTCTACCCTGGAGCACCCTTCAACTTCCTTTCACCAGTCGCTTGTAAATTACGATCCTCACAAAACCTAGATTTCACTTTCTTTCATCATTGGACTAAAATCAACACGTTCAATGAAAGGTTAAATCTTTTTACTACCTAATAAGTCATCAACATTGAACATACTTTAACACAGATATCTGAAGTAGCATTCTTATTTAACATCTACCAATTTTACAACTATTTAAATGTAAACTTATGCTAATGAAGCTCATTTCATTCAGTGATCTTCTTTTTAAGATTTCGATAACTAAATTCTAACCTGTTCTAAACATTCTTGCATAAACTCAAGTTTTTTTTTTTTATATACGTAAATAATCTTTTGGAATTCGGAATTCTTCTAATAATTTTATAGCTAATATTAGACAATGAAATGTTTTCAGTTTAGAAGAATTAAGCTTAATATTGAACTAAGATTTTTTTTTTTTTTTTTTGAGATTGTTGGAAATATAGAAATCTTAATTCATTGTATAATATGTTTTAGACCTGAACCAAGCAGAAATTTAACGACTAAAATGGCCTTCTTAAACATTTAAATTACCTGAACTTTTTGAATTTTATAAATAGATATAGATTAAATATCAATAACTTGTTTCAGGGTTGTAAGAATATCAACTTCTTAACAGCCTTTTTAATTATAATTATCTTAAAATTAATTACATTTATTCCTTACGTTTCGACAATCTGCGTGTCATTTATTATCGAGGGAAAGTTAATGTTCACTATATATTTAACATCTGTATTGGGAGATGTGATTTATTATGTAGAGTTTATTTCCAGTTTCAAGGTATGTCCAAATTTTGCTTAATTAATTTATTTGTAACTCTGTTGTTACTAGTCGTAATTATGAATAGTTATGGAGTTAATTTTTTTTTTTTCACCTTATGACTGGTTGTATTAAATTCGTATTAAGAAAAAAACCAATTGGTACCACGTGGTCCCAAATTCAAAAATCCAAATGAACTTAATATAACCAGTCTTAAGGTGATAGTTTTTAACTACACAACTATTCATAATTACGACTAGTAACAACAGAGTTTCAAATAAATTAATTAAGCAAAATTTGGACATACCTTGAAACTGGAAATAAATCTACATAATAAATCACATTTCCCAATACAGATGTTAAATATATAGTGAACATTAACTTACCCTAGATAATGACACGCAGAGTGTCGAACGTCGGGAATAAATGTAATTAATTTCAAGATAATTATAATTAAAAAGGCTGTTAAGAGGTTCATATTCTTACAACCCTGAAACAAAGTAATATTACATCAAACAGCCATAAAATTCAACTATACGCAACAATATCAATAACATTACACAAAGTTAGAGGGTAAACAGAGAGTTTCAGCTACCTGCGGGATGCAAAAAAAATAGCGGCTCTACCAAGAACTACAAAATTTGATTCCTATATTAAACAGAAAAAGAGGAATTATGTATTTATTGCTTTAGTTTTGAAAAGTTTTATAATATATAGTTTATCCAGAAGTTTCCAAACTTATTTTGCCTACGGCCATCATTTCAGAATTTGTTGTTTTTGCTCCTTCAATTTATATGTTTATTTGCAAAAATCAGTATCAGTATCTTCAAAACATTAAGTTCAACTTTACGTCTTTTTTGATTATCATTACGACTTATTTTCATTAATTCTGGAACGATTTCGGATTGCTTTCATTGTCAGTCTTGTTCTTCATTTTATTGAATTTATTCATTACTGAAACTATGGTATTTAATGCTTGATAAATGATTTATCAAAATCTATAATCATTTTTCGTAATTTTACAATTTGATGGGATCAATTCCTTGGCTATACAAAAATTCGTTCCAATTCCTTTAGCTATTGCCCTTATAGTTTAATAAGTTTAAAAAAAAGAGAAATAAGTGAGGAAGGGTTTTTGAGAAATAAGCTAGAATGAATGCTGAACACGGTATAATTAACTAGAGACATAAAACTGCCAGAACAATCACATAAATAGAAATGTGGTAGCAAGAGATTTAGACCAAGTAAAGAGAAGGGTAGCTGTTAGTTGCTGACGCGTCATAACTGGTGTATAAACTGCTCTAAAATCCTCTTGTGAGCGCAGCTGTATATATACAGAGTCCCCCACTCTAGTCTGGCCTAAGTAGTGAGTGAGATTCTCAATTTTGTATGTGTGTCTCTCTCTCTGCTTTAGATCCTTCTCTTCGGATCCTATTACAGTAGTTAGGGTCCATGGAGATCTTATGGCGTCCCCATTTAAGATCTTGGAGCACTGCAGGATTCCTCTGAGAAATCTCTAAGCATAAATTCGGCATTCTTTATTAATAAAGGAATATTGTGAGACTAAATAGAAGATATTTAAAGATTTCAATAAGAAGCCACTGCCAACTACATTCAATGTGTGCGCAATGGTCATTCATTACTAGAGAACAGCTCATACTCCGTCAAAGCATTCACTTTTAGTTCAGAACAAAATTTCGTTCTTTGTCTTGGCTATGTTACAAAAATGTCATCTATGCTTGAAAAACTTCTAGACTACATTTAAGGCCTTCAACTCCCAGGAAAATATTTGAAAATTTTTACTGAGGATGTAACTGAAATGGAAGTTTTCAAAGCTAAACATAAACGAAATATTGGTGGCCCGAAAGCGCCGAAGCCAATATAGACTCTTATCACCCCCCATCACGCACACACCCAAAATAGCTTCTCCTAAGAAAACGCGCCCAGTGATCTACCAGTCTGACTGCTATATCTTAAGATATCCTTAATCTCGAACTCCCTCAAAGCATTCCCTTGAGAGGTTACCCTTCCAAATAAGCGGGACATAGTAGTGGCGAAACGAGGACACTGACTAAGTAGTGGTACACCGTTTCCCTAACTCCATCATCACAATTCTAGACGTCTACAATAGGGCTAGACGTCTTGCCAATTTTATGATAAATACTGGCTATCAAAGCATTTTTTAGGAAATTTAACAATTGATATTTATAATGATTTAATCACTATTTCTATTGAAATATAACACTGAAGATAAGTCATAGTTAGAAATATAAAATTACTATAATTTGTAGGATATTGCACAAATTACTTTTAATTATTCGCTACAGACCGATTTTGTCACAATATCAAAGCATTCTGGTTATTTTATTTTGGATCCTTCACACCTTCTACATCCGCTCCTTGATGCTGTTTATTTTATGCCCAGGTGCCATGTTTACCCAAACCTTTATATACAACTGAATATTTTTGCTTTCATTTACTCTTGTAAAAAAGGAACTATTATGAACGTGTCAAATGTTCTAATTGGTGTGTTTACCGGAAACACATTGTAAGTGTCCTTGAATATTCTTCTTCTTTCAATGGTCTTCGGTCCTTCTTGAGGCCTGCTCAGCGATCTGTCGCCATTCACCTCTATCTTCCGTCTAACCTGTACCCCACTTCCGCCCGTCTCAGATCTTCAAAAATCTTACTTACTCGCGGCCTAGGTGAGACTAGGAAGTATCAGTTCAATTCATATAAATAGAGCTGTACAGGGTGCAGTCCAGAAGAGTTATTATAACAGTTTACGACGAGTTTACAACCAGTCGGCAACCTTCTCTTATCATTCAGCCAGTCTGTCTCTATATATATATTCTCTCGCCACCCACTTCTTGCAGTAAAGTCCTTGCAGTTTGTATTTTCATTCATTACACAGCATATAGTCTATTTTATTTCAATAAAACTAATTCTCTCTCTATCTCATATTCATTATACTATCCAAATTGTGTGTAAGTTCCTATGCACGCGTCTTTCCAACAGAAGATTGACTGTAATAGGTCACATATTTCCCGTTCACTGTACAGCGGTCTCTGTATCATTAATAAGCATTTTAGGCCATGCACTAAATTTGGATATAAATTTAATTCTAAGGGAATCGAACCCTGACCATTTTAATGATAAGAGCCTTAGCATTGACCTAGAAATTTGGAAATTAAATTTGTAGGTATGAAAGTTGAGCTTTTTTGTTTGGTCTTTATTTTATCATTATTATTTTACCAACCAACTACTGAATGAGTAATATTTCTTTTTTTTGCTATTGATATATTATGTAATATAATAAAATTACAATGATGTGGGATGATTTTAAATAAATATATAATAATTGGTGACATATTTCCCACCAAACGCTTGTTCCAATTTTTTAAACAAATGCTAACAATCGTTTCAACGTCATGAGTGATGTGCAACATATCCATAGCTTACATAATACAATAATCATCTTTAATTAAATATTCTAGTTGTACAGATATATTTATTGGTAGCCATATCATATTCTCTTATCATGTAACTATAATAAATTAAAAAATAACTCATCATTGTTGTTTGTACTGTATCAGATGAGGAAAGCAAACCAGTATTTTTGTTTTAATGAAAAAATATATAAAATTAGATATTAATAATAATAATAATAATAATAATAATTGCATTGCAGGTAAAGAAAGAAGTGGCTGGTGTAGGAGAAGCGCAATACAAAGTGCAGGAAGGAAGTGGTCAAGTAAGATTGTTAAATTGATGGCCCCCTCCTCTCACGGCGATGTTCATCTCTAGGAAGAATATTAATGATTATTTTAACACTAAACACTTCCTATCTTTACAGTTTTATGATCTCTTTTAATGTCTTATATAATGGAAATTATTTATTTTCATTATCAGAATGGTCTGCTAACTTACTTAATGATCTTTGATTGTGTGCTTCCCTAGGTGTTGAATAAATTAATTTAATACAGGATTTTATTCACTAAACAGCAACTAGATTCATATCATTAAAGCGAAGAAAGCACATAAAAAAAAAAAAATGAAATTTAAAACAATAATTTCTTGAAAACCTTAGAAACATAACGTAATATTTCTGTTGTACCAACAATACTATGACATACTTATCGAAAAATTGGATCAAATCAAAGGCCAAATCGCAAGAGATTCTCATATTTGATCAGAATAGATCGCATTAATAATATGTGTACCGATTTAATAAATTAAATAAAAGACTAAAGAATCAAATTTCTATAATGATTCAATTTTAAAACAATAAATATTTTTGCCTAACAATTTTGGCAACATTTAATGAAAAATTATTTCTGTATTTTTGTAATGTTTGGCTGTCGTGTATTTTAAGCTACTTCCAAATCGTTAAATCATCAATTTCAAAATTAAATACTATTGCAGATTGAATGAAGAATGAAGCAAATCATGGGCTGAAGACATCCGGAACGGAATGGATTTTTGGGGGGTAGCATTTCATTAAAGTCTGCTTTTAAGGGGCCTAATTACTGTAGTTCATTCAGGGACCAAACTGAGCCCTCTCTAAGTCGATATACTCCATTTATATATACATATATATAAAAATTTGGTGATAGTTTAGAGAATTAGTCTAACGCAACTCCGCAAAGATTTATGGATATTGTGATAAAATTGATAATAACCTCAGAAGAAGTAGCCTTAGTATAAATGGAGTTGATGAGGAGAGAAATTGGGATTGATTAATTAGACGAGATATGAAGACACTGTTATAATATAACTATAAGTTTACACAAACTGCACTGGACTTGTAATGATTTTACAGATAAAATGATGGGAGTAGAAATATGACACGATGCGATGTATATGGTTGAATGATCGATAGATAGATGTCAAGATCTTTTTACTGGCTTATATACAGGTTCTCCCCACTCTAGCCTGCTTAAGTGAGAGAGTACCAGAGAGAGTTTGTTTTCTCTCGGTCGGGCTTGTGTTCTCTCTCTTGCCGTTACATAGACATTCTAGAAGCAACATTAAAGCTTAAAAATCCTTCAGAAAGCGAAGGGACTTCTTTAACATGTTCTTTTTTTATGTACTTTACCAAAGATTCGAACTTAAATTAGGGATATGATTTCTTAAATATATAAATATTACCAGAATATAAAGCATCTATCTAATTGAATATGTGTATGGGGACCGCAATGCTGAATAGCATGTGGTATTTTATCCGTTTCAGCATCCGGTTTCGGATTTTCATCCATCGTCAGAGCAAATTTATCAAGTTCGTGCAAAGAGTTCACTTCAACTTAATGTTTCTATTACACTCGGACGCTTGTATGTGCGGAAGGTTATAATGTTGTAACCTAATAACCTAATATATGCGTTCAATCTATAAAATAACGAGGGTCATTTTCAAGATAACACTCACCTGGATCAAAAGCTCCGATATTATATAATAAAGTGTTTTATACAAATTTAAAAGACCTTTTGTCATTTAATTTTAACCATCACATTTTGTAAAAGTTTTGAAGTCCAATTTACAAATCAGACTTGTAGTACTTCATGTTGTTTGCATCCATATTAAAAAGAGATTGTTAGTAGAAAATAATTCATCAGCCTTTTTTAGAACATAATAAAAAAAAAACAAAACAAAATTTTTGTTTTGAAGGCAGTTGAATTTAGATCGCTCAAAGCTACTTTTACATGAACAGATACAATCTTTTTTAAAATAAGAGTGTTAACAAACCTGCTCATTCGAA
>JAAEAF010007836.1:0-65512 GCA_011037195.1 Triatoma infestans
GTTCTCTAGCTACAGACAACACTGCCCATCACCGTACAGTGAATTGTAGAGGCTTCTAGGAAGAGAAAATCTAAGGGTAGCATGCTGGATTCGAACCCGGGACCTCCGCTTGCTAGTCCAGCGCGCTGCCACTGAGCTAACCCCTTCCTCCTCCCTTGGCTTACGCCAATTAACTAGGGACGGAGACCCTAGTCTTGTGTACAGTGTATGTAGTTTAAGTATATTGTGTACTGTTCTGACGAAGTGCATAGAGTACTGAGCTGTGGTAATCCGTAGGGTCGCTACTCCCCCAAGTAACTGCATGCAACAGATACCCCGTGCTGGCATTCTTCCTGGTAACTACCCAGTTTCTTAAATCTTCTCTAAATAGCAGCCTTGCAATCCGTTAAGGTAGATGCAATGGAGTTACCATACAAATCTCCCCTCAGAAATCTGCACATATTGTGAACTCTCCAAACCAAATTTCGTCAGGAGCCCCCCACTTCCCACCCCTGAGTCCGGACAATGCCCCCCGTGAAAAAACCCCTGGGAGTAACTTCGCTTAAGTTAATCCCAGGGCCTTAATTGATGTATTTTTTTTTTGCTCTCTTCTAAGATGGTCCCCCCCCCAGTCCTTACTTGGCCAATATCACGTCAGAAATCTAATTTTTTTTTTTTGTGGAGTTTCTTCCACATTTTGTTTTTCATAATCCTCTCTTCACAAATATCAAATTTTCCAAAAATTAAAAAAAAAAATATTCTCTAAGTATATTTACTTATTATAATAAAAACATATAGAAAAAAAAACATTATGGCGGCACTCAGTTTTTAATTTGAAAATTTTATATATATATAATATAAAGAAATTAGTGCCCATTTCAGTTTTGTGATTGAATTTTGTAAATAACCAAGGAGATTTAGAATTTGTAATCATGCGACATGTTTTTTCATTATATAAATTTTTTATATATATATATTTTTTTTTAAATTTCTTAATTTATTAGATATTTAATTAGTAATAAAAATTAATTAAAAAAAAAGTTTATAAACAGTGACAATAATAATTGTAATTTTTTTATTTCTTAACAAAAAAATAAAAAAAATAAATAAAAAATTAAAAGTTACGCTATGATGTATTTATGAAATCTTTAGAAAATTATGTAATAATAATTGAGAAATTATTAGAATGAAGTGGTTTATTTATTTTTTTAATTTTTTGCTGGTGTTTTTTGAATTTTCCTGTTGGGTTTTGAATTCCATTTTTTTTTCGAAGTATTAGTGCATTTTCTGATTGATAACAGATTCTTATTCTAATATATGGCGGTCTGTTGCCAAGTAGATTTACTTTAGAGTCTTGTGAATGGGAAATCTCCACCTCAAGAGCTCTTTCCACTACTTTATCTCTAAGGCCCAATAGCGAAATATACAGAGAAGATAAAAAAAACAAAAAAACAGGAGTTACGAAGTGGCAAGGAGCTTCTCCTAAGAACACTGCAATCTTAATATCCTGAAGAGCACTAGGAGAAGGTATGTGTTCCTCTCCTTTTCGTGGTAAAAGAACTCCTCTGGTTCTTAAATCTTCTCTGAATAGCAACATCTCAGTCCGTTAATCATCCCCACAGGATTTGCATATGCTGTCACTCTCTAGTTTCGTCAGGTGTTCCCTTTCCCCTGAGCCTTAGTGTGGAGCTTATTCTCTTTACTAAGGCCGATGCATGCTACTGATCGCCTTTTTTGGTTATAATTTCCCAAGTAGATGCTTTGCTTGCCTCAGTTCTGGGGAGGTAGTCCTAGAGTTGAGACCTCTTTGCTTGGGTTTGAGCCCTAGAAGTGGGGATGTAGTATCTTTCCTTGCCAGACCGTCGGCCAGTTTCATTCCCTTCAATGTCAACATACTCTGGCAACCTGCTGAGAGTGACTTCATTTTTTCTGCACAGATTCATTCACAGCTTGCCTAGGCATTCCCCAAACTAGTTTTAGAGCTGATAACATAAAAGGTCAGTGCTCAATTGACTGCCTGGTAAGAATTACAGTCTCTTGGTTCCGATATTTTTCCTATTCAGGTTGAATTGTACGCATCTTCCAATTGCGTGTATCTTCCGCTTGTGGAAGAATGCTGAGAAATTTTATCCATGGGTTCTGAGTCTTTGGCCCAAACACCGCCGCCCCCCAGTTCCCACGATGGTTTTAGTCTCGTCTGTATACCATTTTATGGCATGTTTTCTGATACTAGTCAGAGCGGATTCACTGCGCCTAGTCTTTCTTGGTACCCAGCAACCAAAAAAAAAAAAAATTCTTAACGAAGCTATATTTTTTTTGTCATACCGTCCCCAGGGTGGTTCCAGGTGGGGGAGCTTGTACATAGGGATGATCACTCCCTAGCACTCAGGCCTTCTTCCCTTCCCATATTCTTCCCTTGACCACCCTCTCCACCCTAAGGTGCAGAGGTGACAGATTGAGAACGATTCTCATCCCAGCAGTCATAGTTCCTGTCATTCATATACATATGAGCCGAGCCGCAACCATCGATGTTAAAAAAAAAAAGTTTATTATTGACCCCTCCAATACTCTCAGCAAAGGAGTACGGTGGAAATCTGATAAGTTCTGTCTTGGAAAAGTGGTGGTGATGCCCCTCAATGCGGATGATGCTCGTAGGGAAATTGGATTAGGAAATAAAACACGGCAGCAATCCTGGGAATCATAGCCAATGTTGCCTAGGCGTGAATGAGCAAAATTTGGTCCTATAGTAGTAAATTGGAGTGCTTCAGTCTTCACATCGCCATATGGAAAGACCGTAGTTGTGAACCAATTTCAGTGGCCAGTCTGATTTCCCAGGTCTATTGTATTTTGCACCTGACCTCTAGAAGTCAGTGCCTTTTCACCCATTGATGCTATAGAATTGGATAGATAGAAGAAAGAAGGTAAGGCATCTTCTATGGGTTCTCCCGTCACTCTTGAAAGAATGTTGTCACGCCCAATCTTTGCTGATGGCACTTCTAGGGAACTCAATACAAAAAAATTAAAATCTCCTGGTGCGATGGGGGGTCTAAAGAAGGATGTACGGGAAGGATAGGGAGGTGCCCCACATCACAGAACATTGGAACCATATCCAGGTTCGGGAGCAAGCTCGGTACTTTTGAAATCGTTATTTCTTTTTAGTACAGTAAGGAGCAGGTATTACGACCGTGTTAGATATTAGAAAATTGAGCTTTCAATTGAAGTCTTGAGGTCAACTTAGTTCGGAAAAAAAAATTGCAGGAATCTCAAACTTGATTTTTGTTTTTCTCAAACTACTAGCCTTATCACTTTTAAAATGGTTTTTCAAATTGTCTTGCTTTAAATTATAATGAGATGTTTATACGGCAATGGCCAGAGGAGTTTTTACTTGAAGAAAAAAAGTATTTTTTGTTGTGTGCAAATCTATGTTATCACATTGTTTGACAAACAGCATCTCCTGGATGATGGGCGAACACCCGAAACCGATCCGATGACCACAAAAAGTAGAGCCAAGCTATCATGGAAAATATCTCTGATGCTTTTCAGGTCTGCGGAACCAACCATAACAATTCTTTGTTACTCTACGTTTCCGGGTACTTTTAGTAGGTAGGGGCGTACCCTTGAGGCATATGGAGTGGACGCTCAAGAGAAAAACCAGGTACGCTAACATAAATTTGCATACAAGGGATAATTGTAAACTATCATGCGCTTTGAATGCAGCGACCTACCTAACAGGCCACGAAGTTATACGAAGAGTAGAAAGCCATGTATGGAACGATGCATTCAAGTTTAGAGAAACGGTCCGGATATGTGGTATCGACTCGATTATTATTCGATTATCTAGGAAATAGTTAATCAAACCATACGTAATATATGGCTGACCTCTTTTAAGGGCTATGACAGACGAGGCTTCCTGGGTCGCGCCACTTATTTTGACGCCACTTGATTCGCGACCTGGGAAGCGCCACCCACGGCTTTAAGGCTGTCTAAGGCCAGTTGAATAATGGAAATCGAAGAGTTAGCATCTGTAGCCTACCTTCACCTAGGTAACCGGAAATAAATTAAAAATAGACGGTTTTGGGTTCACCCCTTATTAAGAGAGATAAAGGAAACTAGTTAGTTAGTATCCTCAGCTCAGGCAACATCCTGATAAATTTTTCACTTTTCTCCGGATGTCCCTCACATCATTCGATGAACTACTCGCTATTCTGAAAGAAACTCTGACTCATCGGACACCACCATGCGAGCAGCAATTATACCAGAGGATAGTCATCTCAATTTCAATTATAAAGGCTTCCACATCAAGCATTTCCATCGCTGTGTCCGCTTCCTATGACCATGTGTTACAAGTGATTAGAAATCCACAGCGCACTGGGTGGCGCCACCGCTGAGTTGCGGGTTGAGTCGCCGATGGTCGACCGGGTCGCGCCACCTGCACAATGGCGACACCCACTGTGACGCCCAATTGTAAACTGCCTTGATGATTGGGTCGTGCGACCCAGGAAGCCTCCTCATCTGTCATAGCCCTAAGATAGAGTTAAAAACACAGAATAATTTAAGTACCACCAAAATTGACTACGCGCTTTATTCCATTGGCTGGGTGCATATTTGTTGCCAAATTAATTAACAGTGTAACTTTTTTTTTCATTAATAAATTTTGGCAGAACTCCTGAAGAAGTGGCATCCATCCTTATCGAAATGCAACAAAGAATTCTTTTTCCAGGAAGATTGATTTGGGGGGGGTGGTAACTCGGGGACTTCAAAAAAACATGTATTCTAATGAAAAAATTCAATTTCGAACAGTAAGAGAAAGTTAAAAAAAATAAAATAAAATGGCACTTATACTTCGAAAAATAAATAAATAAAATAAATAAATTGTAAATAAAAAAAAATTAAAATTATTGATCTATATTTGAAATACATAATGACATAATTATATTTACACGTTAATTAATTAAATGATGTAAAGATAAATATTTATAAGAAAATTTAAAAATTTTAATTAATTATATTAATTAAGGGATAAAATAATAAGACTTTTAATAATTATTATTTTTTCTTGCGTTATAAACATTGTGTATTTTTTAAATATTTAAAATATATATATATATATTGTTTTTTAGGGAATTTATAAAAAAAAAATTGTAATAATGGATTTAATTAATACTGATAAAATGTAATTAAAATAATACGACTTGTTCATGTAGGCCATTTTTTTTTTTTTATTATTATTTTATTTTTTATTTTATTTATTTATTTATCTATTTTCTTATAAATAATAGAAATAATGAGAAAGAAATGTTGAATAATTAAGATGACAATTTTATTTAGAACGTATCCGGTTAGATCCGGTCAAACGTAATTTCTAGCAAAAGATGCATTTTCGTTTTCTGCATTTTTTTTTTCAATAAAATGCATTTGGGGGGTGAGGGGTTTAAACAGCTAAAAAAAAAAATGCGTTTCTCTAGATCAGAAGGTCAACATTGATTCGGACAATGCTTGAGCATAAATACGCTGAGGAAGTAGTAGGGCACGTTACGTGACCCCTAGTTTGTCTCTATAGATTATGTTAGGAAATAATTAAAAGATCAAAATTCCTTTCCATCCATTCTTTCACACACCCCAAATTCCACAAATCCTAGTAAGCACCACGAATACAACGACAACAACACCACCAACAAAAGAATAACAATGAAAGTATATAGGGCTGCATTGATGAAGACGCTTTGAATTAATGTGTCTCAGCAGGAGAAGTAGGCGAAGAGATTTCAACTGTGGTTACACCCTCCCCGGTTTGCAGCAGACCAAGATCTGCCCGGGATATTTATAACCAACAGAGATGGAAGCCTGCATTGGCCTTATTTTATTTATTATTATTATTTGTCTGTGGGGAAAGACCAAACCCTACGCTATCAAAAGCCTCGCTTGGCCCTCCCCCCCCCATATAGCTTCCCAAGAAAAATAACAAACAAACCGGGTCTAGAACAAATATCCAGATCCGGGTCTAATCCATCTAAGATTCAGCACCAGTCCGAATAAATCGGGACAATAACCTTAAGGGGAAATAGCTTAAGGTTCTGAACATAATTTCCTCACAACCCAAGCAATCTGTCCATAAGATGGATGGGTGTTTCCTGCTCTGCCTCACAGACTCTACAAAAGGGGATCCCAGCATGAGCGCCATTACGTAAAGATGTCTCCTCAAACCACAATGTCCAGTAAGGGATCCAACCAAGATGTCTGAAAGAGTTCCGTGAAAGATACGTCAACGTCTCACACTAATACCCTGTCCGGACCCCGATACCCTGTCCAGAGCATTTTGGACTGCCAACAACCAACTGTGCACATCCATAAGGATGAATGCTGTGAAGCTGTTCATGATTGGAAGCCTGACAGACATGTGCCAGACGACAAGCCAACAGCAGTCTCGGGACCAATGAAAGGGAAAGAGGCGCCTAATTTGACAAACCTATCCACCTCCTCATTCCTAAAAATTCCCACATGACCTGGTTCCCAGACTAAAGAACCACATCCTTCAGAGAAGAAAGCTCTTCCAGTCTTTTAGAATATTCTAACACCAACCTGGAAATGAAGAGACATGAATACAACGTCTTCAGCTTGGATTTCCGAGCAGATACAAAACAGCTTTTATGTTAGTGTTACGTACCCTCTCGGACGTTAAGACTGCCTGAAAAAAAAAATAGGTTTTACTGCAGGCATTGTCTTGCAAAACTCTAGGATATTTAGATTAAGACCGGCATCAGTAGTGGGTTTGATATAAGTTTCGTTTCGACTCATATTACCCTTCTCTTTGTTGGTTTTGAGTTATAGACTAATCATGGGGGTGGGGGGACGCAGTGGATGGTTGTAAAATAGGGAGAAGGGTGTGGGGGTCCTAACTTTTAATTTTATTGCGGTTCTTACCAGTGTTGGTCTATAACTCGAAACAACAACCACCCTAGATTGGCCTATTGCCAACATATAGTTCGAAACATCGGTATATACCACTTAAGCATAAAAGGACAGATACTTTGATGCAAGAAACCAGCATTCTTAAATTGATGCCAGCACAAATCTTTGAACAATCTTTTTATAAACCACGATTTCATCACTGTGAATAGAGAATGGGAATCAATTTTGATGATGTGGTATAAATCAGATACTGGAATCAGTTAAAGGGATTTCCTGGATTAACTTCATGTTATGGTCGGGTTTGTAAAACCAAGGTACAATATTGCAGTAGATCCAGACTTGCTGTGGTTGGTTCCGTAGTGCTGGAAAGCATCTAAGATATTTTCCTGGCTTCTTTTGGTGGTCATCAACCGGTTTCGGGCGGTTCGCCCATCATCAGGATGTTTTTATCAAAACAGTGTGATAACATAGTCTTCCACAGAACAAATTCAATTAATGCACTGGTTTTTTAAGTGTTTTTGTAGGACCTAACTAAGTTAAGAAGGGGTTCGTTATACCTGCTTGGGGTCTACATCTTCACTTGTTAGATGTTTTTAAAAGGAACAATGTACAATAGCCTTTACAAAAGAAAAACATGTGGTTACCCACGCAGGTATAATGTACCCCTTCTTAACCTAGGTAGGTCATAAAAAAAAAAAAAACTTTTAAAAGACCAATCTAATCTAATCTAGTAACTCGGGGCTTCCAAATCGAGGTTCAGCACTTAGACCTCAGTTGGGCCCATTGTGCACACGGTAGAAACGTGTGTATCATTAAAAATACGCCAGGGCTGAGGCGAGCGGCATGTCTGATCCCGCCTTCGGCTCCAAATTGTGGACACCAAATTTCAGGAATCGTCTGCGAGCATAGTGCATGCATTCTCCAAGAAGGTGAAACGATGTCTCATCCTTTTGTCCACATTTCCTGCAAAGTGGGTTCGCAGAGAGGCCACATATTATGTAGATATTTCCGTAAAAGAAAATGCCCTGTAGCTAGGGCAGTAATCCTCCTTAGCTCCAACTTTCGTTCTGCCGAGGAGATAGATTGTGCGAGCCTTGAGGGGCCGCCAGGAAAATCCTTAAAAAACCAGTGTATTAATGAATTTGCTCTATGCAAGTCTATGTTTCCAGAGACATTTTCCGTGGTAGCCTGCTTCATTTTGTGGTCATCGCTACCACGGAAAATGTCTCTGATGCTTTCCAGCTCGCGGAACCAACCACCACAACAAGACTATGTTACCATACTGTTTTGACAAAAACATCCTGATGATAGGCGAACGCCCCGAAACCGATCGATGATCACCAAAAAAGAAGCAGGCTATCACGGAAAATATCACAGATCCAGACTTGATGATCCAGTGTGCGCAGGACACGGTCCCGACAACATTTAACAGGATGTAACACGCAATAATTGACCTCATATTAACGTCATGAACGTTAAATCCCAAACGCTTACTGTCTACGTAGCTATTGTTTGAAGCATCGAGCCATACGGCAACGTGTTTCATTGTACATACCTCTCTTGTTTGTTATTACTATTTAGTACATGTGTCACAAATTGGCCCAGAATATCTCTTTACCAGGAGTATTGAACAACTCCAAACAAATAGGGTCAAGCTGAGTTGGTTCTGGTTTTGGATGTAGCTGTACGCGTATTATTTCAAATAACTTAATACTTTGGGTCCTCACGCTTTGGTCTAGTGGCTAGCGCACTCGCCTTTCGTGCGAGAATTCAGGGTTCGATTCCCGTGAGAACAAAGTCGGTGTTGACCCAGCATCGTGATAAAAAATGGGAATTTACAGATAGTAGCGCCCTAGGTAGCGAAGACCGGAACTAAACGGCGTGGGAACTGCGGCGTGCTTACCACACGACCCCCTATTCAAATCGCCGTCTGGCAAGCCTTGGCCCTTCATGGGCTTGCGCCATAGTTTTTTTTTTTTTTATATATATACTTTGGATAATGTCCCACACATCCTTTGATTTAAATTTCCAAATTATGTTGCCTAACTGTTTTCTATCCAACGGTACGTGATAGCCTGGCTTCTTTTTTGGTGGTCATCGACCAGTTTTGGGGCGTTCGCCTATCAATCAGGATTATTTTTTTTTTGTCAAAATAGTGTGTGATAAAAACATCCTGATGATGGGCGAACTCTACGAAACCACACGATGTGACCACAAAAAAGAAACCAGGATATCACAGGAAAATATCCTGATACTTTCCAATTTTGTGAAACAACCACAGCTATTTACCAGAATATTTTTTTTTCAGTTTTCTACTTCCCCATGTTTAGTTATTGCTTTTATAATATTCAAAGAACCCCAATAAAACAGATATTCATAGCTCTTGTTTTGCATTCTCTATAAGTAAACCTTGATTTCAAAGAGCTCCAATTAAACAGGCATCCAGAGCTCTTATTTTGCTTACTCTATAAGTAAAACTTGATTTCAAAGAGCTCCTCAACGTATTTGAGGCTATACTTTTCTCTCTTGATGTTTTAATACCCAAGGGTTTTCCACCAATCGTGGTTCCCTTCAGCAATCGAACGCAATTGCCCTCTTCCATGTAACCGATGCTCTGCCTGCTCTTCCGTCAGGTCATAACTAGCCATCATCTTCTCCACCCGATCCTTCCATCTACCTCTCCTCCTTCGGCCATCCACCTCGCAATCTTCCTGAGCCCATCCTCCTCACATGCCCATACCACGTGAGTGCCTTGCTCTCAATTCTTTTCAAGATGTTCCTCTCCACTTCCATCTTCTTCCTAATGTCGTCATTTCTAACTTTGTCCCGCTTCGAACATCCTGTAGATCTCCAAAAATCAAACTCCACTGCCAGGAATCTCTCGCGTTGTCTTCTATTCTGTATCCAGATTTCTGCGCTGCACAGTAGGATACCTTGGAGGATCGATGGAAGATGAGCCTCTTGGTTCCGGGTAACAAATTTCTGCTCCATAGCACTGGGTTCAGTAGTCTTCTATTACTTTTTCCCCTCCCTAATTCTTCTTTCTACTTCCTGCTTGGAGGAGCCATCCTTTTCTACTGTTAACCTTAAGTATTTAAAATTATCCACTCTTTTGATGGGTTTACCTTCTATTTCTATGGTACTGCACTTTTATCAGTTTGCACTAGTACAAAAAAAAAAAATTCAATTTCATTCTTTTGGAAAAAACAGGAATTTTTTTTTATGGCAGTAGGTGTATTGGATGGTTTCTAGCACATCAGTTAATCACTTTGAAGCCATTACAGTCCTAGGCATTAGTGGATCATTTCAAATTTCCAGATATGAATAATAGGATTAAATATTTATAATTTTAATTTAATATGTCCGTTAACTTAATATGTCTGTTAGACAGGTTTCGGATTTGTTCGCCCATCATCAGGATATTTTGGTCAAAAACAGTTGTGATATAACATAGACTTGCTGCACAGAGCAAATTTTAGTTGATAACACAGAAAGTCTATGTTATAATCACACTGTTTTATTATTATTATTATTATTTTAATCCTGATTTTGATGGGCGAACGCCTCGAAACCTTGTCCAATAATCATGAAAAGAAGCCAGGCTAACATTGAAAATATCTTTGATGCTTTCTAGAGCTCTGCAGATCCCAACCACAACAAATGTCTGTTATCTATATAAAGTTACTTTTGTAAATTCATAATTCATAATCTGGAAATTTATAAATTTTCACACGATCATAATTTATTGCACTAGAAACTCCTATTTTCACCTACTTTTGGTAAATTTTTTTTTTTTAATAAGATTTTTATTCAATTCTTAGATTAAATGTTTGAAATAATATTTTGTAAAAAAAAAAATTATAATAAAAAAAATAACAAAAAACATTTGTTAAAATGTAAATAAACCTTTTTTAAATGAATATTAATAAAAATATTAAAAAAAAAAAAAA
The DNA here is from genome assembly GCA_011037195.1 of Triatoma infestans. Classification (NCBI taxonomy): domain Eukaryota; kingdom Metazoa; phylum Arthropoda; class Insecta; order Hemiptera; family Reduviidae; genus Triatoma; species Triatoma infestans. The sequence continues at coordinate 10,839 of JAAEAF010007836.1, forward strand.
AAATCTTATTTTCAGATTTTTTTTTTTTATATTATATTTGTCTTCCAATTTTTGTATAAAAATAAATAAATACATTATTTGCAAAAAATATATCATAAATAAATAAAACTATAGCTTTTAAATAATAATAATAATAGTCATTATAATTTGTAAAAAATTATGTAAAAAAAAATAAAAATTAAGTATAAATTGGTTAAATTAAGATACAAAACAAAATAAATTAAAAGAACGTTGGAAGTATTCAATACATTTTGCTTATATTTATAATATGTGAATGAAATAAAATTTATTATATAAAATATTTTTTTTTTAATCATATAGATATATATAATTATGTATGTTTTGATACAAAAGAAAATGTATGCTATTTATTAATAATAATAATAATCATGAAAATGGAAACGTAGACGCACATTTTTTTTTCCATTTGCTTAATTTGTTCTTTTTTTTGAAAATTGATAAATAAATATTAAACAAGTTTTTGAAATAATATGAAAAAAAAGGATACATAAATACATGCAGAATTTTCAAGGTGTAACGACCTCAGAAGTGCTTTCACTGACGCTGTTCAGTACCGTAACGCAATATCTCACGGGCCACGGGAAGTTCATTCTAAGCTCCATGAGCTGGGACTGAAAGATTCCCCGATTTGCGAATGCGGTGAACGGGACACAGTGCTTCACGTTCTCTTCGGATGTCCTCTAGTCGATGAGGCAAGAATCCATATGGAATTCAAGCTGAAAAGCAGAGGGGAGAGAACTGGCCGGGTGACTGCAAAGAGTTAATGAATAGTGCTCTCAATTTTAAAGACTTCGTTGAGTTTGCTCGTGAAGTAGCGGTAATGCGCCGGACTAGACGGATATGTCCGCTTCCATATGGCAGGGATGGTAACTTACCTACTATGTAGGCAAGGCTAACTGACCATAGGCACCGGTTATGGTGCTATACGTTAGGTACGGTGGCCTGGAGTGTGCTCTAATTTTGAATTTTTGGCGCTGTTCAGTATTCACACAGAAATACGTCCTCACAGTATTATTCCTGGACATAGCTGGGACCTTTGATAATGTCTGGTGGCCCACTGTTTTAGAGTTACTCAGAAGAAGAGATTGTCCGCCAAAAAACCTTCTGAATTGATTCAAAGATACCTCACCCAAAGGTGGCGGTGCTAGTGACTCAAGCCAGCGAGATTTCAAGGCCAAAAACTAAAGGTTTTCCGCAGGGCTCGGTGGTGGACCCGCTCCTGTGGAACCTGGTTATGGATGAATTGTTAGAGCATATTGAGAATATGGACTATTGTGATTCGATTGCATACGCTGATGACCTCGCAATAGTTGTCCATGGAGATTCTCGTCGGGAGTTAGAGGTGTGTGCCCGGATAAAGAATTGGTGTCTGGGGAGAAGCTGCAGATTCGTTCGAGAAGTTCAAAGTGATGCTAATGAAAGCAAGCTTCATCCCAGTCGTCCTCCCTGGATCAGGGTGTACGATCACAGAATAGTCTACGTAACTCAGTTTGAGTATCTGGGCGTGCTGTTGGATTGGAAGCTTTCTTTTAAGCCTCATATTCAGCGGGTTGCCTCCAGATACCTCAACTTGTACCAGGGAACCAAAAGAGTATCCCGTGGTGAGTGGGTGCTGAAGACTGGTGTGGCCTTAACCATCTATAGGGGCGTGATAGAAAATGTTGCAACGTACGCAGCTGCTTGTTGGGCTGACAAGCTGGACATGCAGTCGTACAGCGGCACTCTATTGCGAATGCAGAGACCTTTTTGTGCCCTGTAACAAGGGCCTATGCGACATCCTCCACGGTCTCCTTACCGGTGGTCGCTGGTGTGTTGCCGCTTGATCTCCTTGCAGAGATGAGAGCCCTTATCTATAAGTATAAGAAAGGGGGAATGATTGTCCTTGATGTTGAGGAGCTGTCCAGTCAGACGCCTCTTGCCTTGCAAAAAAAAAAATCCGAGTGTACGAGATTGGGAAGTGGCAAAAAGACACGCTGGGATGAAGCAGAGAAAGGGAGAACCACATATGAGTTCTTCCCGAATTTGCATCACATACTGTCGATTCCATGGCTGGAGCTGTCCCAAATCGTAACGCAATATTTCACTGGTTATAGGGTGTTCAATTCTAAGCTCCATGAGCTAGGATTGAAAGATTCCCCGAATTACAATTCGGTGAAGGAGTACGGTGCATCACGTTCTCTTCCGGTGTCCTCGCCTCGACGAGGCAAGAATCCATATGGAATTCAAGCTGAAAAAAAGAGGAGAGAACTGGCCGGGAGATTGCAAAGATTTGACGAAAAGTGCTATAAATTTTAAAGACTTCGTTGGGTTTGCTCGCGAAGAAGCGGTAATGCGAAGGACTATGTAGAGGACGGATAGGTAGAGGTCCGCCTCCACGTGGCGATGGTAACTTGCCTAGTATGTAGGCAAGGCTAAGCGACCATAGGCACCGGTTTTGGCGCTATCCGCTGGGTACGGTGACCTGGAGCGTGTTCTAATTTTGAATTTTTGACTTTGTTCACAAAATTGCATCCTGCAAGACTTTTTCATGAATTTTTTTCTTAATTTTGTGTAGACATATAGACGAAACGGGTACTTTGTACTGTAGTGGTATTTTAGAGAAAAACTTAATTTGTTTCTTTCCCACACTCTCAAACAAACTAAAAAAAAAAATTTGACTTCTTTCGAGAAGCATTGTAAAGAAAATTACGTGTCGGTGAGATGTTTTGATACCTCTCGATCGCGTCTACATTTCAGCTTGTTGCATTTCTTTTTTTTTTTGAGATATTACACACACACACACATACAAGAAATCCCGCTAATAATATTTTCTTCCATTTTTAATACCTCCCCCATGGTGCTACAGTGACATATGGTAAGTACGCCGCAGTTCTCTCGCTGTTTAGTTCTCACCTTCGCTACCTAGGGCGTTACTAACTGCAGCTCACGATACTGGGTCAACACCGACTTTACCCTCACGGAAATTGAAACCTGATTCCGTTTTTTTAATGGGGACCTCAAAACATGACACATTTTCCGGTCTAAATTGCAATTTGCCATGATTACACAGTATGATGTGCCTATTTTTTACAGCAGCAGTGACGAGATTTCATGTCTGTGCATGCTGTAGAAAGCCCCAATAAACAATGAACCGGAGGTTTTAGAATTTTTTTTTTTTTTTAAATTATTCTCTCAATTTTTAGTTAAAACAGTTTAAAATAATTAACAATAATAATTAATAGTCTATAGAAATTGTATTTTATAAGGCATTCTCTAATTATTATTGTAATCAAAGAAAAAAATTAAATAAATGAATTCGACAATTTTAACCAAAAAAAAAGAGGAATGATTATAAAAATGATTCACAAAGTTTTGAAATTGTAATTTTTTTTTATCTAACCCTCCTGTAACACAGGACTTTCGATTTGTTTTAATTTTTTTTGCACGCTCTGTGACAAAACTAAGAAAAAAAACCTATGGCGCAACAGCCCATGAAAGGCCAAGGCTTGCCAGACAGCGATTTGATTGAGGGGGCGTGTGGTAAGCACGCCGCAGTTCGCAGGCCGTTTAGTTCCGGCCTTCGCTACCTAGGGCGCTATTAACTGTAGCTTCCCACTTTTTATCACGATGCTGGGTCAACACCGACTTTGCCCTCATGGGAATCGAACCCTGAATTCACACTAAAGGCGAGTGCGCAGCACTAGACAAGGCGTGAGAACCAAACTAGAAAGCTTATGTAAATTTAAAAATTTAATTATAAACTAACTGACAGAGTCCATTATCCCCCCCCCCCCCCCCCCACTAAAATCAACTTTTTCAGAAAAATGTTTCAAATAAAAAGTGAATACGTTTGAATCTATACAGCCTTCAAAACTACCCTCTTGTTCCTTGACCAGGAAGTGTAGGAGGCACTTCTTGGAGCTACTTTCCCGGTACAAAAACCTGCAGTTGGTATGCGGGTGCCGGGTATAAAGGGATAGAAGCCACTGAGACCACCGACCAGCTGGCCAAGAATGGAGCGAATACTCTGTTGGGTGAGCCGTACTGGAGGCTAAGTCTTGGGGCAAAACACAATAAAGGAGGTTATGCTAAGACTGTGTAAGAGAAGGACAAAAGATACTCTAGGACTAGGGAGGAATAGATTTATCTAATAGCGGGCCTGATCACAGAGCACGGTAGGTTCAAAAAACATCTAACAAGGTGGGAGTTTTAATCAACTCGAAGCCACTCACATGTTGAAAAACATTGAGTTTCCAGGTTGAGAGCCTGGCCCGGAACGTGGCACAAAAACGTGCGGCTGTCCAATGGAGGTGCCGGAGCATAAAGGGATAGAAGACAACGAGACAGCCGACCAACTGGTCAGGAATGGAGCGAATACTCTGTACTGTGGGCCCTAATGTAGGCTAAGTTCTAGGGCAAAACACAGTAAAGGAGGTTATGCCAAGACTGTGTAGGAGAAGGACCAAAGATACCCTATTCTAGGGAGGAATCAGATTTATCTAATAGCGGTTCAAGGTCAACTCTTAGCATCAGAGATATTTTCAGTGATAGCCTGCTTCTTTTTGTAGTCATCGACCAGTTTCGGGCGTTCGCCCATTATCAGGATGTTTTTGTCTAACAGTGTAAAGCATAGACTTGCACAGAGCAAATACAGTTGAGCGTATAAAGCGATTGCCTCATTGGCTTTCCAAAGGTGTAACGAACCTGAAGATGCACATTGCAACATAGGCGAAACGTCGTTTTTTTTAGCAAACCCGGAAAAGATCATAACTCTCACTTCTTGTTCGATTGTGTTACAATCGTCTAAGATTGCGATATGGCTGGAGAGGAACTAGCGCGGAAAGCTCGCGACCTCATGAAGAAGGGAAGGTTTCCTCTACTTGACACAATAAACCTTAAAAAGTACTGGCTGCAGTGACTGATTTGGAGTCCCTCCTCCCGCTGGTCTAATCTAATCCATGCAGCAAGCATTGTCCTAGTTTAAAGAAACTCTTTTTTAACCGTTTTCGAAAAAATTCCAAATCACATTTCTGGTAAACCGATTTTCTTCAAATTTGGAAATTCTATCAACGAAAGGATCTGGGTTGGGATCAGTTCTATTTTTTCTTACATATATTTATTAATGACGTAAGGAATAGTAACTTCCTAATAAAAATATTTTCTATGCGGACGATACAACACTTCTAATAATCTAAAGGAAAAGGACATCAATCTTGTAACACACTCAGAGCTCAAGAAAATATTTTATGTCTGAAAGAATGGTTAGGGGGAAAAGTCAGGTAAGTTTTGAATATGGTAGATTTATTACCAGTCAGTCATAAAGACCAGTTTTCACCAGTTATTTTGTTTTAGGCAATTATAGTTCAACATTTTTAAATTAAATTGGGCACTTTGTACATTACACATGTGGTATTAAACAAAAATTAAATAAATCAAAAATGTTTACGCAGTTTGTGTTCATTTATTAGCAATTTGTATTATTTTTTATTCAGTTCGAATTTGAGTTTTTATTTGCTTTAACTTCCGCTTTAGCTTGTCTCTTGGACCTAAGGAAATTAAAAAATTAAAAATTCGAATTTCAAAATGCCTCCTTGGTGCCGACGATGTTCCACGTGCTGTAGCACTTATTGATGACAGCCACTCTATCAGATATACAGCCATTGCTATTGTTGTTCCCTACCAAACTCTGCGAGATGCAGTGCAGCGTTACAGAGAAACAGGCTCATACTCAAGAGAACCAGAAGAACAGGCTCGAAGGAGATTTAATGAGCAAGGTTTGAATGGTCCCCCCCCACCCCCAACAAGAGGGCCATAACAAACCAAGGAGCACAGGAATTTCTCGCCTTGAATTTGTTAGGCAATACATCAATTGGGGTCAATCGAGCAGTGGGCAAGTGTATTGTTTACCGATGAGTATCGATTTGCCCTTAAGGGCTCCAGACGGCCGTGAAAGAGTGTGGAGGAAAAAAGCTGAGTGATTTGCACAATGCAATTTTGTTCTCACGTTTCCAACGAGGCTCTTTGATAGCTTAGGCAGGTATCAATTTTTCAAAGGCGTACGCATTTAGTGATTGTTCGCGGAGGTTCCATGACTGCTGCTCGGTATTTGGCTATTGCAAGTACATTTGGTGTCGCTATCATGCCGGAGATAGGGGAGGTGTTTGTGCTAATACACGATTACGCTCGTCCATATACAGCTCACTTAGTGCAGGCCTTTCTTAATAACCATTGACTTTCTAAACTGGCCAGCCCGTTCCCCTAACTTAAATCCCATTGAGTATCTGTGGGATATGCTTGGAAGACGGATAAGAGATCGAAGAATCCTTCCTGGAACGCTTCAGGAGCTAGAAAGGGCACTTCAAGAACTAATGGGCTCTAATGTTACAAAACGAAATTTCCCACTTGATTCAGAGCTGTGCGAGGACCCCTAGAAGCTGTGATAAAGGCAAGAGGAGGTAATACTCCGGTATTAGCACCATTACCCTAAAAAAAAATTAGAAAAAATAAAATGAGTAAATAAAATTTTCCAGATTCACTATTTTTTTAAATTTCCTATATAATCCTATTTATTTGTTTTATTTTGGAAAATCATTTGACCTATAAACGTTATGAACGTTATGAAAAATTGTGACGAAACTCAAAACTATATATAGTCAGAGTCCCTCCCTCTGATCCAGTCAAATCTTGTGGTCAAATATTACCATTTTGTGGTCCTGAACCAGCCCTTGCTGTCACAAAGAAGTTTCGTGACAAACAGATTAGACTTTGGGAGATGAGAGTCTTGGAGAAATGCTGGGGGACACGCAGGGGTGCTTCCAAGCTAAAAGATTTATAAAAGTAAGTAAGCAAGGAATTTCGGAGTATCTACTGTCCCTCAGTAGGACAGGTCTGAGGACCTTGGTGGGGGTAGTGACTGGACACACTTGGGTGTCTAGTCATTTGTTTAACATAGGGAGGACGTCTTTATTATTATTATCGGGTGCCCAAAGGCGCGGGACCTAAGCCTATATGGCTCTTATCCCCCCGGTACCCCCCGTAACCCCTTAATTAGCCTCCCCCGGTAACTTGCCGGTTAATCTACAATATCTCAAGATATCACTATACTCCAACTCGCCCAGACAATCCTGCGAGAGTGGTGTCCTCCCAAATATACGAAACCTAGTTCCAGCGAAACGGGGACACTGACATAAGTAGTGATACACCGTTTCCCTAACTCCGTCATCACAGTTCTGACAAATGGGACTCCGCGTCTTTCCTATGTTAAACAAGTGGCTGGGCACCCAAGTGTGTCCAGTCACTATTCCTACCAAGGTCCTCAAACCCGTCCTACTGAGAGACAGGAGATACTCCGAAATTCTCTGCTTACCTGCCTTTATAAATCTTTTAGCTTGGAGGCACCCCTGCGTGTCCCCCCAGCATTTCTCCAAAGCTCTCGTCTCCCAAAGTCTAATCTGTTTGTCGCGAAACGTCTTTGTAACGGCCAGGGCTGGTTCAGGACCACAAAATGGTAATGATGATCCCTCCCTGGCCAGCAGGGACGAGTCTGTCCATTTGTCAGAACTGTGACGACGGATCAGGGAAACGGTGTACCACTATTTATGTCAGTGTCCCCGTTTTCGCTGGTACTAGGTTTCGCGTATTGGGAGGGCACCACTCTCGCAGGATTGCTGGGCGGTTTGAAGTTAAGGATATCTGGGTATATGTAGACTGACCGGTAAGCTACCGGGGGAGCTAATTAGGGAATATGGGGGGCATCGGGGGGGATAAAAGCCACATAGGCTCTAGGTCCCACGCCATCAGGCACCCGGAATAATAATAATAAAGGTCACGGGGCCACTGACGCTTCAGGCGTCCGGATGGATTATCAGGTAAGGTTTGACTCGCAGGGTTGAACAAGGATTATGAGGGACAGGGGTTATGGATCTTAGATAACGGGATTTAATTAGATCGACGGACACAAATGGTGATAGGTCATATGTAAGGGTTTATGGGAGACATAATAAGGAGCATTGGTAATTTTTCGTAGGATTTTGGACTGTAAGGATTGGATATGGTAAACGTTGGAATGTTTAGTGGAGCCCACCTCTAGTCCGTAAGTCCATATTGGTCGTAGTAAAGTTTTGTATAGTGTAAGCTTATTTTTTAAAGTAAGTTTGGATCATTTGTCTTATCTTTTTAAAGGATAAGAAATCGTCCTTTTTATTAGTTTCAATCCTTTTCAGTCTGGTATGGGGGTTCCAGGTACATTTTGTATCTATTATTATCACTTTGATATTTTATTAAGTTAGACGCGCTTTTTGCATTTACACTTTCTATTATTAATAACAGTAAGAGGAAGCAATGCGATTGGGCCAGATTTTTAAAATTGAGTTTTCACTGGAAATACACGTTTTAAGTCTCCTGAGCCCAAAAAAGTGGTTTTTAGAAAATGGTATGTGTGTGTGTGAAAAAAATATCACAAAAACCAAAAATTTGTAGGAAGCTCAAACTTGGTATTCAATTTGGTACCACCATGGCATCAGACACGAAGATTTCGGGCAAAATCCAACATACCACTTTACTAATTTTTTTTTTCAGTTCTTTTTTTTTTTTGTTATTTTTCTCAAAAAACAGTTCCAAAGATTTTCTTTAAACTTGATATATAAATTACACATATAAAGAGCTACAACTTTTATTTGTAACATTTCTTTGGGAGAAACTCATTTAAGGGCACTTGTGATGATGGCAGGGGTGGGGTTAGATTTTCCCTTTAAAAGTGCTATTTCAGTTTATTATACAATTCTATCATCTAAATAATATTAATTTAGAATTAAATATGTTGTTGAAATTGTGTATTTAAAAAAAATCGGATGAACCGTTATTTTTATTGCACACTTCGATAATTTATAAAATATACCTGCGGAGAGAAAATTAGTACTAGATTTTTTTCTTAGAAATAATTAGCCAATCATAGTGTGGAAGTGAAGGTGATAAAAGTGGGCGTGGTTAATATGATAATCTAAAGTTCTGATTGGCCTAACATATGCCCATAATTTCACATCTTCACTTCTACACTGTGATTGGCTAATTATATTTACGAAAAATGTAGTTTAGAATTTTTTTACTAATTTTCCCTTTGTAGGTATTTTATATAAATTATCAAATTGTATAATAAAAATTTGTTTATAAAACAATCGCAAAAAAAAAAAAAAAGTTATTTCTAACATATATTTACTGTTTTATATAATTAATGTGAGCTATAAAGAAAAAAAAAAAAAATAGAATTTTCATTGCATTGTTAGAAAAAGAAAGCAAAAATTGAATTAGGCAGAAATGCAAGATTAGTCAGCCATATTGTTATTTGACCGCTTATACTAATGGAACAAAATAAAATTGATGTTAAACACCTACAAAATTTTGTCGCAAGGAATTCATCCCTTTTTGGGCAATGTTCTCAGTAATCGAAGATTTGAATAATTTTGACCATCTCCCACATGCAACGTCTTGATTAAACGTTTTACGCTCCATGATCAATTTTTACATGGTAAAAAATGTATAAATACGGTGGAGATATAAAGGGGGGTGTTTTTTTTTTTTTTTTTTGCCACCAAAGATATCTTCAGGTATGGGAAGAACATCGAATGGTTGGCTCAACTTGTAAGAAAATGATTGCCTGTATTTGGAGAAGTAAGCTTTAATAGGTGAGTAAACAAATCATTTTTGCATTGTAAGATGGAAAACGCAAAGACTTTTGACATACCCTTCTATTTTCTTTCACAATTATATACAATTTTTTAACATTACTTCCTCAGCAATAAGTGAAAATTGTTAAAAAAAAAAAAAGGAAAATGGTTAGGAAGCTGAAGCCTGATATTCTGTTATTATTATTAAATCGTGGGTGCCCATCGCCACGGGACTTAAGACAATATGGCTTGTCTCTCCCTAATTTCGCCCCAATTCATCCCCCTAATTGAGCTATTCGTAGAACCGCTTAGTGACGGCAAAGGCTGGCTCAGGATCACAAAAAGTTAAGGAGAAGTTGTCCGCCCTCTATGTCCAGGAGCCCAGAAGAGCTGCATTTTCTCCCTCTAAGCTAGTATATTCAGCCTTTTCCTACATTCGCCCACCAATTTCGAGAATTCCAACACGGCACTTCTTTAATTTCTCCCTGCCATTCCCCCGCAAGGTAGCGCAGTGGCGGCAAGGGCTGGATCGAGACCAGAAAAAGTTGAAGAGGATCCCTCCCCAGCCGCCCTCTATGTCCAGGAACCCAGAAGAGCGGCACTACCCCCCTCTGAGCTAGTGTATTATGCCTTTACCTACATTCGCCCACCAATTTCGAGAACACCAACACGGCTTGCTTAAAGAACTCTCAATGCGGCATGACTATCAGTGTATATCCGCACTTCTTTAATTTCCTCCCTGCCGCTCCCCCACAAGGCAGCGCAGCATTCCAAATATGCCACCTTTGCGTGTCCTCCCAATGTTTCTCAAAAACTCTCGTCTTCCAAAGTCTAAAATCTGACTATCGTAGAACCGTTTAGTGACGGCAAAGGTTGGCTCAGGACCACAAAAAGTTAAGGAGGATCCCTCCCTAGTCCGCCTCCCCTAGCCAGCCTAGTCCGCCCTCTATGTCTGGGAATCCAGAAGAGCTGCACTTTTCCCCTCTGAGCTAGTGTATTAAACCTTTTCCTACATTTGCCCACCAATTTCGAGAACTCCAACACGGCTAGCTTAGAGGACTCTCAATGCGGTATGACTATCAGTATATATCCGTATTTCTTTAATTCCTCCATCTTAGATCCGTCCGTGTACAACGTAGATTCGCCTCAAATTAGCGGCCCGTTCTTCCATGCTCCTCTGTCTTATACTAGACTGAAGGGAAACTTGTGGTCATAAGAAATGCTTTAAGCGCGAACCATGGACAAGTAGACAACAATGTCCAAACTTTACTGGGCAGCGCGATATCGAATGACACACCCCGCCATCGGTCCACAGGCACAGGCGTAGTAAAAAAAAAAAAAAATTATCTTTGATAAATATTTTGGCCTGGTGCCGCTCCGGACGTGTCCTTCCATTGCTTCTCCAAATACTCAAGGTCTCCCAAAGTTTAAATCTGACTATGTAAAACCGCTTAGTGACGGCAAGGGCTGGCTCAGGAGCAGAGAAAAGGTAAAGAGGAGCCCTCCCCTAGCCCAGCCTAGTCCGCCCTCTCATTGCCTTCTATGCTTGTATGTCTGGGAATCCAGAAGAGCTGCACTTTGCCCCTCTGAGCAACCTTCTCCTACATTCGCCCACCCCAATTTCGAGCTCCATCTTGGCTTGCTTAAAGTCCACAGTGTGGCATGACTATCAATGTATATCCGCACTTCTTTAATTTCCTCCATGCCGCTCCCCCACAAGGAAGCGCAGCATTCCAATGATGCTAATAACCGCCTCCCGTAAATCTCCACAGATCTCCCCCCCCACCAGTCTAATCCTTGCAACCATAATTCTGCTCCTGTCAGACCAGTCTCACCTTTCTTTCTGTCTGTCTAGATCCAGATATTCTGTTTAAAATACTACACCATCACCGATGAATATGTATTTTTTTTTGTGTGTGTGCCAATATTCTCGTAAGTATGTGTGTTTTCTATAAACATAGCATTTTTACTTGAAATATTTTCTTTGGACAAAAGTGAGAAGTTTATTTATTTATTTATTTTTTGCAGGGAAGTGCTGTGTTGTTGCTGCTATTTTAAGGGGGCTCATTCACCTCACAATTTGCACAATTTTTATATAATCAATCTAGAAATATTATTTATTTAATAATAAATTATAATCTTTTAAGTTAAAAAAATAATAATAATAATAATATTAACGCTAAGAGGAAAATGAAGAGAGAACATATAAGGAATAAGAAAAATATAATGTGGGCCGCTTTAAATAAGACGATATGGTATGGTATGATTTCTCAGCCTGCTGGCTAGAACCAAGCCGGTGCCGCGCATGCTTCCCACACAGTTCGGGAGGCCCCCCGAGCTATTTACCCTGCCATACTACCAGTAAACTTAACTTCCAGTTTGTACATAGCCAAAGTCTAGTAAACAATGCTTAGTAGATTTTAGCACAAAAAATCTCAGGGCGCTTTTTTTTTTTTTTTTGTGGGGCTATAGTTATTTTTTTTTAAAAAAAATAAGTAATTAAAAAAAAAAGTCCCCCCTCCAAAAAAAAAAAAAATATATTAAGAAAATCTAAAGTAAATTTTTTTAATTTTTTTTTTTTTTTTAAATCATTTACAAAATTTTTTTTTTATATTAATGTTTATTTACTAAATAAAAAAAAAATTACAAAATTTTTTTTTACCAAGTGATAATTTTTGAAGTTTTCAAAAAAAATAGTTTTATTGTGCGGGAAACTACGTTTTCCTCTTTTTTTCTGTCGTCGTCTTGTGGTGAACACTCTATTTTTTTTAAGTATTTTTTAAGTTTTTTAAAGTTTTAAAAAATTAAGTGCTGTATATATATACATATTTTTTTTTTTTACGACTTTGTGATCTTGCTGAGACTCCAAAAATAAATAAATAAATAATTAAATAATAAAAAAATAAAAAAAAGGTAAGGGAATCTCTGTTGCTGTTAATTTGTTTTTTTTTGCATGTGTTGATTTGTGCACTGTTTTTAATTTTATTTTTAACGACTTTCTTTAATTAAAAAAAAATAAATATATAAATTTATTTATTTATTTTTTTTTTGTGTGAATTTAATTATTTAATTATAAGATTAATGACATGATTAATTAATAAAAAATAAAAAAAATAAAAAATTTTAAACAAAGGAGAAATGTGATTCCTCAACTTGTTGAATAGAGAGAAGCTAGGATGTTCAAACACACAACCTGTTGTATGCACAGAGCTCTGGCTTGAGAACACTCAATACAATTCCCACCTTCTTCATTACAGTGAATGTACCCCTTCTTCTTCACCACCAGCCGCCCCCCCCCGCATTCAATTTTAACCTAACACTATAATAGTTTACCAATTTTTTTTTTTACAATTATTATTATTTTGTCTTTATTATTATATTATTATTACAATTTATTAAAAAAAAACAAAAATATATAAATAAATTAAACAATTTTCTTTTTTTTTTTTTTACGACATAATTTCTTGATCAATCGAAAAATTTCTAATTTTTCACATAATAACGACTTTGCTTTTTTCTTTTTGAAAATTTTTACATAATTAACTACACACGCACAGACATATGTATATAATGAGATATAAGTTTTATTTGAAACATTTCTCTGGGTAAAGTCATTTATAGGAGGGGGGGCACTTTTTTGAGGGAATAGTAGGGTTATGTTTTTCACTAAACTGCTTACTTTACTTGGATTCATATACAATTTTATTATTCTACCATTAAAAATGAAATTAATTATTGAAATATATATATAAATAGATTTGCCACAAAAAAATTCCCGAGTTTTATTGTCAAATTATAATTTTGTAAAAAAAACAAAAAAAAAAACTAAAAAACTATAAGTAAGAAGAAAATTATGTGAGTGTTTCATTCCAGATTTTTGTTTATTTATTTTCATTTCAGTACAATATCCAGTTTTACCAAATAAACCATACCGGCATAAAACAAATTCCTAGCCACTTAAAAAAATTTACTATTTCGAATTGTATAGTATTCGAATTTTTTAATAATTTTTTATATGTTCATAACGTTTATAGGTTAATTGATTTTACCAAAATAAAAAACACATAAATAGGATTATATAGGAAATTTTAAAATAATTAATTAAAAAAAACAAAAAGTGAATCTGGAAAATTTTATTTATCTGTTTATTTTTTTTAATTTTACATTATTTTTTAGTGGGATGGTGCTAATATCGGAGTATTACCTCCTCTTGGCTTTATCACAGCTTCTAGGCGTCTTTGCACAGCTCTGAATCAAGCGGGGAAATTTCGTTTTGTGAGATTAAAGCCCCATTCGTTCTTGTAGTGCACTTTCTAGCTCCTGAAGCGTCCCAGGTAGGACTCTCTGATCTCTTATCCCTCTTCGAAGCATATCCCACAGATGCTGTATGGAATTTAAGTCAGGAGGACGGGTAGGCCAGTTTAGGAAGTCAATATTATGGTTACTAAGAAAGGCCTGCACTATGTAGACTGTATGTGGACGAGCGTTAATCGTGCATTAGCACAAACTCCTCACCTACCTCCAGCATGATAGCGACCACATGTACTTGCAGTATATCTGCCAAATACCCAGCAGCAGTCATGGAACCTCCTTGAACGATCATTAACTCCGTACGTCTTTGTGAAACTAATACATGCCCAAACCATCAGAGTGCCTCGTTGGAAATGCCTAGTGAGAACGAAAATTGCATGTGCAAATCTCTCACCTCTTCTCTTTCACACTCGTTCACAGCCGTCTTGGAGCCCTTAAGGGCAAACTGGGACTCACGTCAGTAAACAATATACTTGCCCCAGGCTGCTCGATTGACCCCAATTGATGTATTGCTGAGCAAACTCAAGGTGAGAAACTCAGTGCTCCCTGGTTTGTTACGGCCCTCTCGCAGAGGTTTGGTAGGAACACCATAGCAATGGCTGCATATCTGATTGAGCGGCCTTCATCAATAAGTGCTACAGCACGTGCGACATCCTCGGCACTAAGATGCATTTTTGAAATTCGAATTTTTAATTTTAATTCTCTTAGTCAAGGGACAAGCTAAAACGGAAGTTAAAGCAAATAAAAACTTAAATCGAACTGAATAAAAAAATAAAAAAAATTGCTAATAAATGACACACAAACTGAGTAAACATTTTTTTGATTTATTATTTTTGTTCCTATACCACAAGTGTAATGTACAAAGTCCCCCCCCCCCCCCCCCAATTAACTCTAAAAATGTTAGAACTATTAAATCGCCCAAAACAAAATAACGGTGATACAGACCACACAATATTATATTATTTATTAAAATGAATTTGTAGGGGTGACGAAATTTTTTGCCGGTGAGTGTATATGGTTTATACCACGTAATAGTATAATACAATCGTTTCCTTTGAAACTTCGTATGATAACTTCACAGACAGATAAAAATTTATTACAATAATCTGAAAGGTTTTTCCAAAAAAAAAAGAAGATTATTTGTGATAATTTTGGGAAATATGTGATTTTAATTTCAAATTTTATACGTAATTAGTTCGGTGTTTCTAGAGCGCTCTATGAGGCCTTAATATAAACATACATCACTTATGTACCTGCCATAATTTTGTAGGTCGGTACTTATTCTCCCGCCCCTGCAATTTATCTGGAATGCAAATAAATTAATATATCTTTATTTATATCGCGTGATAATAATTTGTGACGGGAGATTGATCAAGTAGAAAGCATATTGCGATATGCATAAAGCGTGGCCACAAATCCACATTCTCAAAAAAAAAAAAAAATCTCGAATGCTCTATGGTTCAGTACCCTTTGCCTTTAACAAGACCATCGTAAACTTGCTGAAGAATATGGCTGCAATGGTCGCATTAGACCTCTTCTTTTTCCTCCAGTGTTTTTATGGAGAAAATCGGGAAAACTGAAAAAAAAAGAAGAAGACCTTTAAAGTAAAAACGCAATTGCGGTTTACTAATTTTTTTTTTTTTTTTTTTTGTTTTTTTTTTTTTTTTTTTTTTTTTTTTTTTTTTTTTTTTTTTTTTTTTTTTTTTTTTTTTTTTTTTTTTTTTTGAAAATTCGGGATTTTATCAATCTATTTCTAATTAAAATAGGAGACCATTGATGCTCTTCTTCCACAGGAGCTGTTTAGGGTAGGAGAAGAGTGTGTATGTTGAAATGAATGATTCACGGGTGTGTGGTGTAGTGGTTATGAGAATGGATTTGTAACTGAGAGGTTCCCAGTTCGAGTCCTGGCAGTATAACTGCTAAATTTTATATTCGTTTAAAAAATATTAATGGTAAAGTATTTGCTTCCGCCTACCCCCGTCCATGACGCTAGCCTTAAAAAATAGGGCATTACTATACATTCCATGATACCACTCCTCTCCTACCCTAAAGAGCTCCTGAAGAAGGGCCCCCACCCAACGGTACCCGAAACGTAGTGTGCAACATTTCTCTTTAAAAACTTCTCTGGCCATAGCCGTATTATACTCATTATAATTTTAAGACGTATACTCATTATAATAATTGTAAGTAATCTTGGTAGTTTTGGTTGAGGAATTTTGACAGATAACTAACTTACTGTCCCCGGATCCCATGGTGATACCTAAACGGAATATTAAGTTTGAACTTCGTGCGTTTTTTTTTTTGTTGGATTATTAGGGGACCTTAAAATCTGTATTTCCGGTGAAAGTATTACAATACTTCCTCTTTAATAGGAGTAAGAGAAAGCAAAAATCGTCAATTAATACGTATAGTCATTATAGAAAGATAAACTGTACAGTGTAATAACTAATATTAATGAAAGGTTTGAGTGAATCAAGAATAATAATATTCAATGATGTAATAACGCAGAGAAATACATAAAGTAGATCAATGGAATAAACAAGCGAAATGAAATATTAAGGAGCGGGAGAACTGAAGCCGCACCGCCTGCGGTACCCCTTTTAATACATTTTTTATGTGCGCCCAACTTAGAAATCGTTTCAATACATCCCTTTAACATCTCAGCTGTTAGGGTCATTTTATTAATTTTTCCCTTATCATTCACCATAAACTATTACATCATTACTGTTCATTTCAACACGAATTACTGGAACAAAATGTTCAGCAAGGGTAGTTGAAAAGGTATTTAACTAAATTGTTGCATAAAAAGTTCATGAGCATGAAAAACACCCTTGAAGCTTCAAAGGTGCCTGAGGCTTTGTATATCTAGGTTCGCTGGTCAGTGCCATTCATGGCAACAACATATCTAGAAATCAAAAGAAGTATTCTGTTCACCAATAAAAGTTACTTCTGACTTCAAAAATACTTGAAGAGTATAAGCATGGCCTATTTTAACGTATGACTCTGTCTGTGCCTTCACTTCCAGGTTGGTGCTAGAATGTTCTATAAGACTGGGAAGAGCTTTCTTCTTTGAAGGATGTGCTTTTTAGTCTGGGAACTAGGTCATATTGGAATGAGGAGGTTGGATAATTTTGCCAAATTCAGGCGCCTCTCTTCCTTTCATTGGTCCCCTGAGCCTGCTATTGGCGTATCTTTTGGCACATGTCTGTCAAGCTTCCAGTCATGGATAGCTTCACAGCATTCATCCTTATGGATGAGCACAGTTGGTTGTCAGCGGTCCAAGATCCTAATAAGGGGGTCCGGTCCGGACAGGACTATTAGTGAGACCATTGCTGTGTCTTTCACAGAACTACGGAACTCTCTCAGGCATCTGGTCTTGCATCCCTTACTGGACATTGTGGTTTAAGGAGGACATTGTGGGTAATGGGGTTCATGCTGGATCCATTTTGTAGATTCTATGAGATAGAGCATCCAACTTATGACAGATTGCTATTCAGCTGCTTCCGTATCCTTGCCTTCAACATAACCATCGTAAACATGCTGAAGAACATGGCTGCAATGGTCCTCTTCTTCTTCTCCCAGTGTTATAATCGAGAAAATCGCGAAAACTGAAAAAAAAAAACATTCAGTAAAAACAGACTTCCGGTTTATTAATTTTTTTCTGAATGTGTAGTTCACATATTTAGTTTAAAGAAAATCGTTTGGAATCATTTTAGAGAAAATAGGAGAAAACTGGAAAATATTTTTCACTAAAAACCACACTTCCGGTCATCTCAATTTTCTTCAAACACGGAATTTCAACAACTTATTTAATTCTACTTAATTTTATATGGGTGAGTCATAAAAAGTGACCGTTTTTCTTTCAAATTTAAAAACAATTTTATTTTATTTAACAATTTTGTTTAATATTCAAAGTATAAACCGTTGTGTCCTATGGTTTGTTACCATCTCGAGGCTAGCTGCCGAATTTCTTCGCAATGACCACTCATTGGATTTTGAACGGAAGAATTCTGCAACTCCATTTTGAACCTCGTCCAGAGAATTAAAGGTTTTCCATTGAAGATAGTGCGCCAATGACCGGAACAGATGGTAATCGGAAGTTGCTAGGTCCGGACTATATGCAGGGTGGGGGAGTAGCATAGCCCCTTGTAATTTTGAAAATTTTTTGTTTGGTGTAACGAGAAATGTGTGTGTGGTCGAGCGTTATCTTGTTGAAACAAAACTTTATTCCTGTTAACTAACCCTGGGGGTAACGCTGGACCAAAACAACGTACATTCTTTCTAACTGCTCGCTATAAAGTTCCGAATCAATAGACTGACCTTCGAGAATGAGAACTCATAATGAATTATGCCTTCAAAATTCTAAAAAAACAGAAAGCATTGTTTTTTTTCGAATTGACCCTGTTTAGCGACAGGTAGAGCAGGCTACTTGCCGTGTATAACCATTGTTTCTTGGTCTTAGGGTTTCTCCAGTATATACATTTTTCATCGCAAGTGACAATCCTTTTGATGAAGCGATGGTCATTTGGATTTTCCAAAAGATTTTGACAAATTTCTACTGGCCGCTGAGCTTGTTCAGCTCATGGTCTACTCATGGGGAACCAATCTAGCTGAACAACACACTTTCCCTAGCTTATGCAGCCCAAGATTTACGGTGGATTGGGATACTTCGAGTTCAGCTGCCAACTCCTGAGTACTTTTAGTCGGGTCAACCACCACGTAACCCCGCAGAACTTCTTCATCGAATGATGATTTTCGCCCCAAACCGGCTATCCTCTCAAGACTAATGTCACCGGTATTAAATTTCTGAAAGTTTCGGCGGTTGAAAACTTTCTTCTCCAATAATGGCGTAATATTACTAATATTTCAAATTTTAATGTCATCTTGTTTCAAAAAAAAAAAAATGCTACGACAAAACTAAAAGTGATCCAGGGTAACTTTGTTTATAAATTCATTCTCCATTTTTGTTTATGCAAAATAAGAATATTACAAAGTTCAACAAAATATAAACGCTCTTTTTTTTTCTGTAGAGGATAAAGTGCAAGTAAACAAAATCGGTCATTTTTTTTATGACTCACCTAGATGATAGAATTATGTAATAAACTGAATTAACACTTAAGAGGAAGAAAACCTAATACTCTTATCAAATTTTTAGGACAAATTCCCCCCAAATCTATTCATTCTAACACTTTTTCCGTGGGAAGGGGCTGATGCAGCCCCATGGCCGCCAGTTTTGAAACCACTGCTTTAAACTATGTATTTTAAGTCTAATTGAAAACTCAAATTGAAAAGTTTGAGACCAATATATTCCTCCTCTAATGAAGAGAAGAATTATTATGGGGAAAAAAAAAAAATTGAAAGTATTAACCCACACAATTCACTGGAATAGTGCACAAAGTAGTAATTAAACGTCATTACTTCCTGTAGCATAGAGAGACAATACTAAGGATACGGGGTGTATTTAGGAAGGGAAGTATTTTGCGTTGGCAATATAAGGGGAGGTTACTTCAGGGTGTTAGGTTACAAGTGAAATCATTCTTGTTTCCTTGGCTAACCACATACAACGAAGGGGTTATGCTGTAACGTCACAATTTGCTATATAGATCCTAAAAAGCGTTGTTGGTCAACACTGAGCCATACCATCTCTACTAAGAACAATTCTTTCAGCAAATTCACACACATCAGTGTGACAGTTTTCGTACGAAATCTTTGAGGCGATTTGGTTGATGGATAACTTAACCAAAATGTTAACTTTAAGTTTAAATTCGATTAAGTATTTGGTAATACTTAATCGAATAATATTTGGTAATATTTGGTTCACACTTGTTCACAGGATGCAATTTCCGATTAAAGAGTCAAATTTCTCAGCAAAGTTTGTGGCGTTTTTTAAGAAGAATCTAACCGATTTTCTAGGCCAATTTGTTACGATGGATAAAATGTGGGTTCACAATTTTATACCTGAATCAAAACAACAGTCCAAGTAGTGGGTAGAAGCCGGTGGCTCTGCACCGAAGAAAGCAAAGACAATTGAATCAGGCTGGAAAGATTATGGCTAGTGTTGGGGGGGGGGATTCCAAAGATTCTTTTAATTGACTACCTGCCAAAGGGAGAAATGGGGAATACTACGCACATCTTCTTGACCAGCTAGATGATGAAAAAATTTGAGTCAAAAAGGCCTGGTTTGCAAAAGTAAAAAAATCCTCTTTCACCAGGACAATGCACCCGCCCACAAAGGCGCTTTGGCTATGGGAAAAATTGAGGGATTTGAAGTATGAATTGTTGGCACATCCTCCCTATTCACCAGATTTGGCTCCCACCGGCTTTCATCTATTCCCCAAACCTTAAAAAATGTATGCCTTTATTTATGAACAGGTGATAGCAGC
The DNA here is from genome assembly GCA_011037195.1 of Triatoma infestans. Taxonomy (NCBI): domain Eukaryota; kingdom Metazoa; phylum Arthropoda; class Insecta; order Hemiptera; family Reduviidae; genus Triatoma; species Triatoma infestans. The sequence goes on from JAAEAF010007836.1 coordinate 31,195, forward strand.
GATAAATGGTTATTTTGAAGACTTTCCAGAATCGCGCATTTCAGGGACGGGAATCCAGTTATTGGAGAAACGTTGGACAAAGTGTATTGAACTAAAGGGAAGACTACATTCGAGAAATAAATGCATTTATTTAAAATAAAAAACTCATTTTCACTACTACGCCGGAACTTTTCACCTTGCCCAGTACATGATAAACCTTTGTATATGGGCGTGTATGGATTAGATTAGATTAGATTAGATTGATAGGAAGGGGTGGCGAACCTCATTCCACCACGACCTAAACTAAGAGGACTATTGTGGATCCACTGGTGGTTCCACCACATTAAGAAAGCATATCCTTCAGCTTCGCCATCTTAATCAGGCCTAGGAAAGCTGAAAGTGGCTCGCGTCATGAAGTTCATAGCTTCGGGATTGCTTGTCCTCATCAGACTGGCACACTCACAGAGGGATATGTACCGGGGTTTAACGCGTTATCTGCAAGTAGTAATTTGGTACATGTGCCTATTCAGCCTACATTACCCTGTTAATACACCCAGTATTAGCTGCCTTATATCCCTTCGGCTATGGCTCAGTAGGTCCCTGGTAAATTTTGATATTAATGAAGGAGTTTAACCTGCCTCTGTCTTTGTATTCTCTCCCACCATTGTAGACGCTGTTCTTCTATCCACCCTTTGATAGAAGATTGAATTAGGATCGTGGACAACCCGCAGAAGGGTTTAGGGGCCTATAAATGTATCCTCAAGCATTCCCTAGCTAGGGCGTCCGCCATGGGTTGTGTGTGTAGCAGTTATATGTCCTGCATATCTTTTATTTAGAAAAGTTTGCTGCCTAACAGGGGTCTTTTCGCGTAGGGGGGGCGGTTAAGAATGCCCAACTTGAGCACCAAGAGACGCCACTAATACACACTGACAATTCCCAAAAATATTTTTTACCTCTCCCTTAATCACAACTCATTCCTCCTTAACATTTTCAAGAAAAACGTCTCATTTCTTTACTACAAGGGCTCCGACCCCCTGACACCCTGGGAAGTTGACGTGGTATTGCGTGAATACACTACACTCAATTGTTCCAATATTATTTGTTTTTTTTTGCAATCATTTCATTTTAGCAATGTTTAGGAATCTGTTACTATGGTTACTATAAATGGTGTATATATTACCCTACCCCATGGAAAGGCCAAGGCTTGCCAGACGGTGATTTGTATTGGAGGGGTGAACGTGTGGAGAGGCCATAGTTCTCTCGTCATTTTAGTTCCAGCCTACGCTACCTAGGGCGCTACCAAACTGTAACTTCCCATTTTTTTCTCACGATGCTGGGTCAACCCTGTACTTTGCCCTCACAAGAAATCGAACCCTGAATTCTCGCATCAAAGTCGAGTGGACTAGCCACTAGACCAATGCATGAGGAAGATTAAATTGTCTAAAAATGGATTGGATTGTGAACTAACGGACCCCTCCCAGTGATATCATTGCAAAATGGCCACACAGTTAGCATTCTTTTGGTAAAATTTTGCACCATAACTAGGCCATAATTATAGATGGTCATTAATAGATTAATAGTTTTTAAGTCTTTCCAATACTTTGCCTAACATGACGTAAACATTCTATTTGTAGAATACCCGGCCCAAGTATGAAATAAAGGGGATATTTCTTACTTTGCCTAAAGTAGCTAGGTAATGTATGATATGCCTAGGCATTCATATACAATAACTGAGTTTTGTATTTTGCCGGTAATATATACACCAGCCACTTCAAACCTAATCAAAATTATTACTGCTCATTTTTAATGAAACCACCATTAATTATATAATGCCGTATTTATTTGTGGATGGGTGCAGAAAATATTACAGCAGTCAGCATGAATCACTTGCCAAAGGTAGTTTTGTTGGCAAGCCAAGCAATATCAATATCAATAAGCATACTAATATATCCTGTGTTTTGATGTCTGTTTATTCACGAGGGGTTAATCAAAGGGAATTAAATATTTATTTAGTCTCGCACGTGTCCACTGTAATCGATCTGTCTCCGTTCTTTCAGCACATGTGTATGGGAGGGTAATACTGACCATATAGGTAGCACAGGACATTTGAACGTTTTTATTTACTTGTTACTCTTAATTATAATCTTGTCCAATTTTAAATTTAATCAATCACCGCAAATATATATATATTTTTTTCATATACCCTGATGACGGAAAATTATTTTTAGTGAATGGTCTATATTTTCTCAAATTTGCCCATTTTCTAAAAACTACTTTTTTTTTTTTGGACTCAAGGGACATCAAAATGTGTATTTCTGGTGATAACTTTGACACGAAAGTAGTTATGAATTATGCATGCCCCTTGAGTCGCCATTTTTTAGAATACAAGATGGAGTGCTAATAGATGTATCTATTTGCGTCCATCTCAAGTATACACGCTAACCTGTTGCACCCTTGGCGAGACACTAGACTTGCATTTCCACTGTTTCCAATATCTATTGCTTGAATAATCTTTAATTTGGTTTAATCATATTTCGGTTAATACATTCATCGGTAAAAATTTTAGAGGATGATATGATGCTCATTGGTGGTCCGGACGGAGCTTTGAGTAGCGGGATCCGATGTCTTTCACGGATCTCTCTCAGGCATCTGGTTGGCTTCCTCACTAGGCATTGTGGCTTAAGGAGACATCTCTATACAATGGGACTCATGCCTGACCCCTTTTGTAGAGTTTGTGAGACGGAGGAGGAAACACCCATGCATCTGATGATGGATTGTTTGGGCTGTGAGGAGATTAGGTTTAGGACCTTCGGCCGGAATAGGATATCGGTAGAGGATCTTAAGCTATGTCCTTTTAAGGTTTTGGTCCGATTTGTTCGGTCTGTGGTGAAACTTAGATGGTTAAAACCTGGGCCTGGATTTTTGTTCTAGTCCCAGTACTTGGTATTCTTTAGGGGTAGCTATATGGGCCCTGGGAGGCTTTGGATAGCGTAGGGTTTTTCCTTCCCCTTCTTTGAATAATAATAATAATAGTAGAGGATGGTATGAGCGTGGAAAGTAAAACTTCATCCAGGACTTCCTCTCTCCTTAGATTCAGCACTTCTGATGCCTTAGTTCTCAAAAGCTGCCGAAACATCTATATCCACAACAAGCCGCACGCTGAGTTAGTCTGTTTTGTTTTATCAAGCGAATGAAATATGGGTTTAATTCGTTAATGAATTAAACAAAAACAATGGATTAGATCAGAACAACCGGCTGTATCGTTCCTCCCGAAGAGAAAGATTTGAGAGAAAAAAAATGTGATGCTGCGCGTGTGTGGGTGGCTCTACAAGAAGTCATTAATTTTCAGTGTCTGAAACGTCGATAGAATAGACTTTAGGAGTTGAAAAGTTTTTTTTACTTTCTCTTACTCCTAATAAGTGGAAGTATTGCGATCATGTTTTGAGGTCCCCTGAATCCGAAAAAAATGTTTTTAGTGTATGTTCTGTATAAATGTGTGTCTGTGTATATGCATAGCAGAATATCTCAAAACTGATAACTCACAGGGAAGCTCAAACTTCGTAATCCATTTTTTTAGGCACAACCATCGCATCAGAACACAATGATTTCGGGCAAAAATCCATCTAACCGGAAATGCGACTTTACCAAAGTCTTTCTTCAAACTTATAATTTTTTTTACTTAATGTTGACTTCGTCTTCCCAGGTCACATGGGACTTTTCGGGAATGAGGAAGTGGATAGGTTTGCCAAATTAGGCACCTCTCTCCCTTCATTGGTCCCGAGCTTACTGTTGGCGTGTCTTTTGGCACATATCTGTCAGGCTTCCAGACACGGACAGCTTCACAGCATTCATACCTATTGATGAGCTCAGTTGGTTTTCGGCAGTCCAAAAAGCACATGGGGGTCCAGACAAGGCCATTAGTGAGTGAGACGTTGCTGTGTTTTTCACGGAGCTCTCTCAGGCATCTGGTTGGATCCCTTACAAGGAGACTTCTCTACATAATGGGGCTTATGCCGGATCTATTTTATAGAATCTGTGAGACAGAGGAGGAAACACCCATCCATCTTATAACAGATTGTCTGGGTTGTAAGGAGATTAGTTTCAGGACCTTTGGTCGGAGCAGGATGTCTGTGGAAGAGCTTAGGCTATTTCCCCTTAAGGTTATTGTCCGATTTGTTCGGACTGTGGTGAATCTTAGGTGGATTAGACCCGGGTCTGGATATTTGTTGTAGACCCGGTTTGTTGTTGTTTTTCTTGGGGGTAGCTATATGGGCCCAGTGAGGCTTTGGATAGCTTAGGGTTTGGTCCCTCCCCACAGACAAATAATAATAATTATACTTTATCTTCAATTTTATAACAATGGGCAGAATCTAAATTTAATAAGCTTGACTTATTTGAGGAAAGCATAACATCCCACTCTCTTCCCTAAACTTCTTTAAATAGAACTTGGATAGGTCACGTTTGGTATACCAAGTTTAATGAAATCTGTCGGTGTATTTATGGTGGAAAAATCTGCATCAGTCTAAGTAAGAACAAGATCCATATTCTTGCGGGATCTGTCATGGGGCACTGTAGATTTCAGGGGACATCTGGGAAAGCTGGGGGCCTAGAAGATGATGGCAAATGCAGATTCTGTGGGAAAATGGAGGAAACTCCAATAAATCTTCTCACCGACTGCGATGCTGTAATCCAAAGAAGATTCAACATCCTGGGTTGTTACCAGGTGGGGATGGGGGAAATACCCAACCTAGAACCCTCCAAGATTTTGGGATTTTTTAGGGAGCAGCCTCAACTTGGAGAGAATGCTTTAGATGAGCAAGCTCACGTATGATACCAGAGAGGGCACAATAGATCACATAATGGTCGCATACGTGAACTCTCTTCCTTGTCCATGGTTGGCTGGCGGATGACGAAATCACAGTCTCCCATCCCAATTACCCTCCACACGCAGACACACACACAGATCATTTTAAATTTGCAATGTTTTAATCTTCATTTGTCCTGAATTTAAATTTGTCTTCGAAATTTAAAGCAAAACAAGTCACTACATGCCCGGAGGTGCCTCTTTGTGCACTGCTGCTTGCGGACAAATATTAACTAACCATCTTATTCAAATTTTCAACATTTAACTGGTAACACATGTTTTGTGAATAGTCACTCAAAAGTAAAAACCTTTACAAAAAAAACTTCTCCAGTGTTATATATATATATTTTTTTTTTTTTGTAATATTTTTTGAGAAAAATACATTTTTCTAGGTATGTAGGGGGAGCGTCAACATTGGGGGCAGCTTTTTTTTCCCCCTACAGTGCCACAGCGTTACAATGAACGCTACTCCACCTATCCAATACTGTGGGCATTCATTGCATAGCAAAGATTCCAGTTTTATTGGATATAGGTTAACCGCAAATAAATTCAGCGCATTTATTGAATAGATTTCAGACAGAGCTATGCATTTTTATTTAAATAAAGTATTTAAATATTAAATGAAAATATTGTTAAATATAAATACTATTTTTCAAAATATTAGTATTTATTTTTATGGCTGAATAAATACAGTGCAAATATTAGATTACGCGCGGATGATATTGATAAAATCGGGATGAGCTTTAGTGCCATGAGTGAGGTCTTCTCCAGAATACATGCTGGCCGTGAATGAGTCCAAGACTCAAATATATTGTCACTACTCCTCAAGGCAATCCACCGAACTAAGTACAAGTGGATAGCTACACCTTCAAGATCTTGGCTCACAGGTGACTAATGATGTGGATGTAAACATCCAGCGAATTATAATAATCACCACCTACTTACTTCGGTTTGGTTAGGCACCTGAAAAAATCACATTCTATCCCCGCACCACCAAATTGCGTCACTGCAAGACATTGATCAAGACCTGTGCTTACTAATGGGATGCTTACAGACCTGAATGCTGGACGTTATCCAAAATCTAAGCATCCCAATTATACCAAATGGAAAGGAAAATATTAAGGCAGTTTTTTCGGAACAGTTTTTTTAATCCGGCTAAATGATTGGTACTTTGTCTAGGAGATTGTGACGTCTATAATCTGATCTATAAAGATTGGCAGACTCAGGTGGGCGGGACATGTATCTTAGGATAATAGTTAACTCCATATACCGAGGAAGCTCCTAGAAGTGATTATTCACCCTACAAGACGTCGGGGATGCCCGAAATTATGTTGGTTAGATGGTGTAGAGGCGGATGCGTGATCCATTGCTAGGTATACGACACTGGAGAGCGGCAGCTACAGATAGAGTTGTCTGGGGGACTTTGCTGTCGGAGGCCTTGGCCCCACGTGGGTTGTTGCGCAACGAATCATGATGTTCTTACATATAAATATAATTTTTTTTCAGGCGGGGTTAATGTCCGACTACCAAAGATGTCGTGGACCGGTGGCGCAAGCACATACTTTACCAATACATTTTTTTAAAGGAATATACAATTTAGCGGTTATAAGCGGGGAATCGAACTGGGGACCACCCAGTTACAAGGCCATGCTCATAACCACTGCACTACACCAACACCCGCAGGTGATCTATATTTTCTCCCAAGGTATCTCAGTCCAATAAGCTACCACTGAACTAATCCCAACCCTCTAAGTATGTTTGTCTGACTGATACCTAGGTTTGAAACTAGGTCCTATACAAATATCCAAACCTACCTGTGCACGAATTCAGTGTGAAACAGACATAAAATAGAGGTGAATGTATAACTCAAGATATCCCAAGATTGTTGAAAGTAATTATATTGGAGTATAGAAGAAAGCGCCAATAAAACTGAACAAAACCAAATTACTTGAAATTTAACGATTACAGATTCCTCACAACCCTTAAAGCCCTGGGGAAGATTGGATCCATCTGGTGTTATACCTGATATTTATCTCCGGTGTCACACGGACGGTTTCAGAAGAATGGATGGTAGATCTGACGCTACTGTCTATTTTGAGCCGGGAGACCATTGTGAATAGACCACTGTTTTCCAGGCTGATGTTTTTGCTATTCTTTGTTGTATTTTGAATGAAATGGTGCGCAACAATAATTTGAAAGGTGTTTTTAACTTTCCTGGGATAGTCAGGCTGCGTTGAAGGCGCTGAGTTCATGTGTCTTCACTTCCATGTTGGTACTAAGAATGTTCTAAAAAACTGGGAGAGCTTTCTTCTTTGAAGAATGTACTTTTAGTCTGGGTACTAGGTCATATGGGAATCTTTGGAAACATGAAGTTGGATAGGTTTGCCAAATTAGGCGCCTCTCTCCCTTTCATTAGTCCCCGCGCCTGCTGTTAGTGTATCTTTTGGCACATGTCTGTCCAAGCTTCCAGTCATGGACATCTTCACAGCACTCATTCCTATGGATGAGCACAGTGGGTTGTCGGCAGTCTAAGATGCTCATTGGGGTCCGGGGGATGTTGGGTCTTTCATGCACCTACCTCAGGTATCTGGTTGGTTTCCTCATTGGGCTTTGTTGCTTAAGGAGGACACCTCTACGTAATGGTGGCCTCATGCCGAACCTCTTTTATAGGATTTGTGAGGCGGAGGAGGTAACACCCATACATCTCATGACGGATTGTTTGGACTGTGAGGAAATTAGTTTCAGGACGGTCCTTTGGCCAGGAACAGGATATCGGTGAAAGAGGCTTAGGCTATGTCACTTAGGTTATGGTCCGATTTGTTTGGAGTGTGGTGTAACTTAGGTCGTTGAAACCCGAGACTGGACTTTTGTTCTAGACCCGTAGTCGTTATTTTTTTGGGGAGACAGCTGTATTGGGCCCATGGGGGATACGTCTATCTGTGCAATTAACATTCTTAAGTGATATCGTCGTGGCCGTCATATTCGAGAAAATCCCCCCCAAAATCTCAAAAACCCTATTCTGGTAAATGTCGCCCAGCAGTATGACCAATTTTCTTTAAATCTATAATCAAAGCAATATTATCTTATTAATGTATAGATAGCTGAATCGTACATTGTACTAAAATGGTACTTTAGAGAGGAATACTTACTTAAAAATTGTTGCCCCTCTACAAAACCCCCCCAAACAAAGCACACATTGCTATATTTTTTTAATTAAACTGGGTTATTCTTTAATACAAAATATTATTATTTACTACCCCAAAAAAAATTTTAATTACATAATTAAGTATATATTTGAACTTGTAAATATGTAAAATGCATAGATAATAAACCTATCACTTTTATTTGGAGTATTACTTAACTATTCCGTTAGAAGTTTTGACGGCTGGTAACTGAGGACGTCGCCCTCAGAATGTAGTCACAAGGGTAGCGGGCCATCATATCCCCCATATTTGTACAAAATGATAAACTAAACTTATCTAAAATCTTAATCAACTTTTAGAAATGTAATGGCTAATGTAAAAAAAAGAATAGTTACACACACAGATTATTATGTTGATTAAAATTGTCAGTTGGGAGGGGGGATCTTATGTTGGATGGGGGGAGGGTGAAGTGTGCTATACAAAAAAAAAAATTTACTATGATGTAAGATTAATAGAAAGAAAAAATGTACAGGTACCTCCGTCAGCCGTCTGTGCATGGATCAATAAGTTTACGCCATTCCGGTCCCCTTTTAAACATAACACATTCCAGATGTAATGGTTAGCGTTCACAACAAAGTACACAACAGAAATTAGCCAAAGGTAACCTTAATGTTATAAACATTAAAAGGTTATAAACAAAAATGTTTTAGTGTACGGACAAGACATGACCAAAGTTATTATATATAATCCAGTAGTAAATAAACTGGAAAGCAATAAATGTAGACCTTATTCGAAGTGTCCATACGAGTTATTAAAAAATGCAGTAAAACTAAATCCAAGGTCCCACAGTACTAAGTTAAGACAGAGCAGTACTAGTTAAGACAGGTAACATTAACTTAGGCCTAACATAAAATATGAGCTACCTTTACAAACCATTTTTTAGATATAATCCCTCCTATCTTGGTGTTCAATTCAAAATTATTCACCATTTGTTTGGTCACTCTGTCTTATGGTCTTAAATTTGGAGGATTTCAGTGGGATGGAGATTTGTTGAGAGTGGGGCAAATGCAGTTTACAAAAAATGTAAATTGTACATTGTAAATTCAATTAATTAAAAAAATAAGTGAATTTGGAAAATTTTATTTGTTTATTTTTTTTTTAAATTTTACATTATTTTTTAGTGGGATGGTGCTAATATCGGAGTATTACCTCCTCTTGGCTTTATCACAGCTTGTAAGCATCTCGGTAAAGCTCTGATTCAAGCGGTAAATTTCGTTTTGTAAGATTAGACCCATTCGTTCTTAAAGAACCCTGAAGTGTTCCAGGAAGGACTCTCCGATCTCTTATCCATCTTCCAAGCATATCACATAGATACTTTATGAAATTTAAATCAGGGGAACGGGCAAACCAGTTTAGGAAGTCGATATAATGGTTATTAAGAAAGGTCTGCACTATGTGGGCTGTATGTGGGACGAGCGTTAATCGTGCATTAGCACAAACTCCTCACTTATCTAGCATGATGGGGACCACAAATGTACTTGCAGTATATCCGCCAAATACCGTATAACAGTCATGGAACCTCCTCGGAACTTCTCACTAACTCTGTACGTCTTTGGCGATGAACTACTTCAAAACAGCTGTCAGATGAAGGATTTCGTAAAACTGTCAGTGTCAAAAAAAAATGGTCGTCCCGCACAGTTCTGTGGCCCTAGGACGCCCTGAGCCTGGCTTTCTTGGATATGAGCCTGTTTTTTCAGTTATGCTGCACTGCATTTCGCGGGGGTTTGATAAGGAACACCAATAGCAATGGCTGTAGATCTGATGGAGCAGCACATCATCAATAAGTGCTACAGCACGTGTAACAATCCTCGTCACTAAGGGGTATTTTAAAATTCAAATTTTTAATGTTTTAACTTTCTCAGTCCAAGGGACAAGCTAAAGCGAAGTTAAAGCAATTAAGAAAATCAATTCGAACTGAATAAAAAATAAAACAAATTGCTAATTAATGAACACAAACTGCGTAAACATTTTTTTGATTTATTTAATTTTTATTTAATACCGCAAGTGTAATGTACAAAGTCCCCCAATTTACTCTAAAAATGTTAAAACTATCAAATCGCCCAAAACAAAATAACTGGTGGAAAACAGAGACCATACAATATTATAATTATTAATTAAATGTAATTTTTTTTTAAGTGGTTAGAATTTTTTTTGTTTTGTTTTTTTTGAATCGTGTTTTTAAAACATTTCTAAAGTGATGAGGAGTTGGGGGTTGGCAGTGTATAATAGGTTTTTGTTTGTAACATGATCTTTTCTTATTGTCAGTCTGTTTGTATGTGGACAGAATGTAGACAATACCCAGTGCTTTATCTCTCCCACCGTTGGCTTCCTACAAATTGTCAACCTTTTCTACAAATAGAAAGTTATCACCATGTAACTTCTGTTTTGACCAAAGCTACGAACGGTGACATGTTCATTCATAACGTTAACACTATTACACCTTACCCGCATTGTACCACATTCAAACATATCCCTTTGGGCCTGTCAAAAAAATTTTTTTTTAAATTTTTTTTGTTTATTTATTTTGTTGTTATTTGTTTACATCTATTTTTGTTTAGCTCATACTCTTAAAAATTAAAAAAAATTAAAAAAAAAAAAAAACAAATCAGAATTTGATTAACATATTTAATTCTTAATTAATATTATTTTGATGATAGAATTGTGTAAATAAACTGAAATAAGCACTTTAGTGGAAAAAAACCTAACCCCACCCCTGCCATCATCAAAAGTGCCCTTAAATGAATTTTCTCAGCAAAAACGTTTCAAATAAATGTTAGTGTAGATCTTTGTATGTATAGATGATATACTAAGTTTACTAAGCAAATCGTTGGAATTGTATGGGTGAGTCATAAAAAAAATGACCGTTTTACTTGCAAATTTAAAAAACAATTTTATTTTATTTAACAATTTATTTTAATATTCAAAGTATACACTGTTGTGTTCCATGGTTTGTTTCCATCTCCGAGGCTAGCTGCCGAATTTCTTCGCAATACCACTCTTTGGGTTTTGAACGGAAGAATTCTGCAACTCTATTTTGAACCTCGTCCAGAGAATTAAAAGGTTTTCCCTTGAAGATAGTGCACCAATGACCGGAATAGATGGTAATTGGAAGTTGCTAGGTCCGGACTATATCAGGGTGGGGGAGAAGCACAGCCCCTTGTAATTCTGAAATTTTTTGTTTGGTGTAATGAAAAGTGTGTGTCGAGCGTTATCTTGTTGAAACAAAACTTTATTTTTGCTAACTAACCCTGGGGTAACGCTGGGCCCTAAAACAACGTACATTCTTTCTAACTGCTCGCTATAAAGTTCCTAATCAATAGACTGACCTTCGAGAATGAGAACTCATAATGAATTACGCCTTCATCATTCTAAAAAATCAGAAAGCATTGTTTTTTTTTCTCGAATTGACCCTGTTTAGCGACAGGTAGAGCAGGCTACTTGCAGTGTAACGATTGTTTCTTGATCTTAGGATTTCTCCAATATATCCATTTTTCATCGCAAGTTATAATCCTTTTGATGAATTTGGCTTTGGCTTTGAATCCTATGGTCCTTTTGGTCATTTGGCTTTCCCAAAATGATTTTGACAAATTTCTACTCGCCGATGAGCTTATTCAGCAGTCAACTCATGGGGAACCAATCTAGCTGAACAATACACTTTCCCTAGCTTATGCAGCCCACGATTTACGATGAATTGGGGGTACTTCGAGTTCAGCTGCCAACTCCCGAGTACTTTTGATCGGGTCAGCCTTCACGTAACCCCGCAGAACTTCTTCATCGAATGATGATTTTCGCCCCGAACTGGCTATCCTCTCAAGATTAATGTCACCGGTATTAAATGTCTGAAACCCCCTACACACCTGTCTGTTCAGAAAGAGCATCCTCCTTTTCAAGTTCCCGCACTAAACGAGTAGTTTCGGCGGCTGAAAACTTTCTTCTCCAATAATGGCGTAATATTACTAATATTTCAAATTTTAACGTCATCTTGTTTAAAAAAATGCTAAAAAATTGCAAAAAAGTAAAAAAAAAAAAAAAAAATTCGTAGTGTGGCGTTTTAGGTTGACAAATTTAGACAGATAACTTACTGTCCGGATCAACCTTGGTGGACACCTAAAGTGGAAATATCAAGTTTTTGAACTTTTTACGATTTTTTTCGTTTTTCGAGCTATACTGTCCCACTTACACACTGACCAATTTTCTAAAAAAAATAAAAATAAAAAAAAGCTTTTTTGGACTTAAAGGACCTCAAAACGTGTGTTTCTCGGTGGAAACTCGATATCATAAATTTGACACGAATCAAAATTGTTCCTCTCCTTACTATGAGTAAGATAAAGTAATTATTAGAGAAAAATTTTTTACCAGCTTCAGTGTGGCTCATTTTTTAAAGAGCACATTGTAACATCTGGTATTTTATCCATCGTAGCATACATATTCCTTTTGTTCCTGACAGATTTTGGACTTTCATCCATAGTCAAAGCAAATTCACGAAGTTCTCTGTGGAGATTTCACTTCAACGTAATGTTTCTGCTTACACTCACACTTCTTGTTGGTTTGTTGGTTGTATAATGGAATATGAATGCTACAATGGATAAAATACCAGATGTTATCCCGCAAGGGGTATCTGCTGCATGCAGTAACTACTTGGGGGAGTAGCGACCACCACGGGTTACCACAGCTCAGTACTCCATGCCGCTTCGTCAGAACAGTACAAGATACACTTGAACTGCATACGTTCTACACTTTACAGACAAGGACAAACACAGTACACAAACTAGGATCTCCGTCCCTAGTTAATTGGCATAAGCCCAAGGGAGAAGGAAGGGATTAGCTCAGTAGTAGCGCGCTGGACTAGCAACGCGGAGGTCCCGGATTCGAATCCAGCATGCTGCCCTTAGATTTTCTCTTCCTAGGATCCTCTACAATTCATTGTACGGTCTATAAGTTAGAGAACACTGCTTGGAGGCTGGCAGTGCACTGAGAAGGCTCCGGGGGGGCACAATAGATCTTTCAGGTTGCAGTGCGATAATCCCCCTACAACATTCTATCCAGCATTGCGGAACCCATCCACATATTCCAGCACTTTGTAACTTAATTGTGCTTTATTATGATAACTAAGTTGGCAATGCTGCTTTGTCTGGGATTGTGTACTTCTTTTCTTTTAATGCTGACCTAAAATGATAGACCTGGAATAGTTTTCGAGAAAAAGTCACGAAAAATTGAAGAGAATAAAAGGAACTATTCAGTAAAGTCACAAATGCCGGTTGATGGATTTTGTCCAAAATCTTTGTGACCAACTAAGGGTCATTTTTTTAAATCGTTCATAAAATTGCTATAGATCTTTCCATAAGCTGATATAAGCATAAACTGAAAATAAAATGGGTACATAATAAGAAACTTTTGGTTAGTAAGAACTTTTGGTTAGAAACTAATATTAGTAAAGTACTAATTTTCCGATTTACATACATACATACACACATCCACAAATTTGACAGATCCCGTAATAAATGTGCGAGATTATGTGCAATGAATAGCGGCTGGTTCAGTTAACTATAGAATAGGTAGGAAATTAAAAAAAAAATTATCAAATTTGGGGAACATTTTCAATTAGATTTATACTGTACTGAAAGTCGTGTGTGTGTTTTATACCAAAATATTTTAAGTTTCTAGCTAATTTGAAAATGTTGAAAATATTTGTTTTGTTCCAGATTTTTCATCTTCAAACTATTTTTCCGTCCTTTTGCTTCAAGTATCATAATATAGAAGGCTTTCTCTAAAAATAAAAAATATATAAATTATAAATATAATTCTACAAAGATTTTTACTTAAAAATATGTTAAGGTAATATAGCCGTATGTAAATGAGCTCTGTTTATGTAAAGAATGAATCAGCCTTTGCAAGGAGGGATTTTTACACTTTCCATTGATGGTGGTACTGGTGTTCAACAGTTCATTTGATTCCATTCTTTCAACGCAAACACAAAACTAGAGTGTCTATTTCCTTAGACAAAATCGATGCCTGTTTATCCATCCAGCTCTTCTTTGTTTGGGGAAAGTACTATCTGTCAAACAGGCCTTCTTTCCTTAGATCGGCTGGTTGGACGCCATCTATCCACTCTCTTCTTGATTCATTACACACACCAGGTGTCTATTGCTATCTAGCAAGCAGGCTTGGTTGTTAGATTCATAACTTGAATTCATAACTCTCTTTTTTTTCTACCCGATACGCCGACACCTATGGGTCTACTGTGGCACCCACCAAGTTTGAATTACCCCTCTCCAGTCCTTTCTGAAATTAGATTTTAGAGTTTGGAGAGAGAGAGAGAGAGAGTGAGATAGAGAGAGAGAGACTCCTGGTTGATTCTTGAAGGCAGAAGAGAAATCTCAACCACACAAGCCTCTCACATTAACACAGTACGACGTGCAATGGCTGATTTTTTTTTTCTCCTGACAGAACCTACAAAGACTATCCCGTTGTCAGGCCGATGTACGTGCTTAGCCAGAATAAGGAAGCCCACAGACCAACTGAAGAATCAATCAGCCTTTGTAAGTAGGGATTTACACCTTCCACTGAGAGTGGAACGGCTGTTCAACAGTTCATTTGATTCCACACTTTCAACGCAAACACAAAACTAGAGTGATTTTGTCCATTTCCGTAGACAAAATCGATGCCTGTTTATCCATCTAGCTCTTCTTTGTTTGGAGAAAGAACTATCTGTCAAACAGGCCTTCCTTGGATCGGCTGGTTGGTCGCCATCTAACCACTCTCTTCTTGATTCTTTCCACACACCAGGTAGTCTATTACTATCTAGGCTTGGCTGTTAGATTCATAACTTGGATGCATAACTCTCTTTTTTTCTACCCGATCCGCTACGACACCTCGACACCGATGGATCTACTGTGGCACCCACCATGTTAGAATTCCCTCTCTTCAGTGCTGTCTTAAATTAGACTTTGGAGTCCGGAGAGAGAGAGAGGGATCCCCATCAGTCAAAGCACTCTCTGAAACCTTGTCTGTTTTATTAGACTTAAAAGATTCCTAAGATAGACTCATAGGTGAAGCATGCAAGTGACAGATTCTCCGTTCTAAAGAGAAGAAATCTCAGCCACCCAAGCCTCTAACATTGACACAATACGACGTGCTTCTTCTTTCTCCTGACAAAACCTACAAAGGCTATCCCGTTGTCAGGCCAATTCAGTGCTTTTCAAGTCTACAGTGGCTAGAATAAGGAGGCCCACAGACATACTTATGGTCGAGCGGCCTTGTTGAAGTAATTCTACAGTAAGCCTGGAAAAGTAGCTATTTTAATGTTTTGGCGCATTGACTGCCATGGTCATTAACAGTCCCCCAAATTGTATTCCTTCACGATCTATGGCCACTCGAGCCGGGTAGGTTGGAGCTTTAGATAGTCAAATGCTATTCCACACATCCCCTCTCTTATATCATTATCAAGCTAGTCGATGAGGAGGAGTGTGAAATATTGTGCGGATAGCTATTAATGATTTTTTTTACCTGCTTTTTGTGGCCTGGGGATTTAACTCACTATTCTTGTAATCAATCGTGCACCCATGCTCTCTGATATTTTGCAATTCTGAGGCACTTTACAATTGCCACAAAAAGGTTCAGAGCTTTCGCAGGCCAGGCAACCTGCCGCCTCATCGCCCTTGTAACCTGAATACCCGGATACCCAAGCTACAAAAAAAAAAAAACTTATTTTGGCTAATTTGAAGTGCTCCTGGCCAGGACTTTATTTCTTCATAAATTTTTGAGAAAAAGAAGAAGTTAAATAGAACAAAGGCTGATTCACTTTTTTTTTTCTTTTTTTTTTTTTAAATAATGAATTAACTTCAACTTTTGCAGTGTAAGCAATTTCAACTTTCTGAGGATTTTTATGAAAGGCTGAACAATTATTTTGTTTTTCGATAAATTTATTTCAATAACAAACAAAAATAAATAAAATAAAAAATACTAATAAATCGATTATGTGATATGGTTCGATTTTATTTGATGTATAAAAAGCGATTATTGAATTATGTTTTTTTAAAACAAGATAACGGGGAACAATGATCAAAACTAATTAAGAAGAGAATAATTTTTTTTAGAAAATAAATCATATTTGTGGTTATCTTTTGGAAAAAAAAGGTAAGTTTACATTTCTTATTGTATTAGTATTAGTTTGTAAACCGTTTGAATACCGGGTGGTGGGTTCGCTGATGATGGACTCCCATGCTCTTGGTTTCAACAAGAAATTAGGAGACCAGAATTTTGGAGAAACATTGGGAGGACACATTGCGGCAGGGGTGCCTTTGAAAGAATTATCTATCAAAAGGTACTAAGCAGGGTGATTTCGGATTACCACCTGTCCCTAAACAGGATAAAATTGAGGACTTCATTAGGTGTAGTGAGTGACTGGACACACATGGGTGGCTAGTCATTTGCATAAAATAGGGAGGAATCGTCTAGTTGCATTTGTCACGATTAGGATGATCGAATTAGGAAAACGATGTATCCACTATTTATGTCAGTGTTCCCGTTTTGTTGACACTAGGTTTTGGATTTTTAGGAGAGTCTCATTCTCACGGGGAAAGCCTGGGAGGGTTGAAGTTTAAGAATATTTTAGGATATTGTAGACAGACCGGCAAACTACCGGGTGAGTTTAATTAGTGGGATGAATTGGAGGGATAAAAGCCATATTGGCTTAGGTCTCCATGCCGATTCATCCCACACCATGATTTAATAATTATGATAATAAAAATATTAACATAAGGAAGGGAAGAATAGCTAAATGCTTAGCGTACTGAACTCTCACGCGGAGGACCCGGGTTCGAGTCCAGCTGTGCTGCCCTTAGATTTTTTTCTTCCTAGGGGCCTCTACAACTCACTGTCCGGTGATGGAGTGTCGTCTGTAACGAGAGAATACTGTCCAGAGGCCGGCAATGCACTGAGAAAGCGCACTGACCATAGATGTTGATGCGCCTTGAATTAAAAATAATAATCATAATAAATAATATTAACAAAAGTTGAGCAATAAAGGAGCGGGTTGCCTCCAGGATATTTTGTGTCAGATTTTTTCATCCGGTATTTGGTGGGTTTTAAATTGTCACCAGTAGCTTGGCTGAGTTAAAAATATGTATGCTTTTTAATTATAGTTTATCTAATTGTTATTAACAAAGTAACAAATTCTTTAAACATAGAATCCATCTTTGTGGTAATTGTTTGATCCCACTTTTGTGCTTTTTCACACGTGTCTTGGTTACATCCGGCCGGCAGGACCAATACTGCTGCCGGCACCGACTACTCCCTGCATAGCGATATTTAAATCATTTTTTGACTTTGTAGCCATTTATCTACTTTTTCATCTCACCTTCAAACGGTGAAAACATTGTCAATTTTTTAATTTTTTTTAATTTTTAATGTTATTAACATTTCTTCTAATATTTATTAATTGCATTTATCTTTCCAGATATCCTGAATATATATAAAAAAATTATATTTTGTAAACAAATAAACAAGAGATTATGGCACTGCTATATAGATTTGTAAAAATATCTGACCGAGCAAATTCACATGTATTTACATTTGTGGTGACAAGATCTGTCACTAGAGATCTAGAACGTGATATAACATCTAAAGAATTTTCTTGTGGACATCATAGATGGGCTATCACATTTTCACGTGCTGATAAAGTTTTAGGAGTATATCTTGTATGGAGATCAGTATCTGAATCTGTACGTGTTTATGTTGATTTCACATTTACCATACTCAATCGTGAACATTTTTCAGTAAATGAAGCATTTTCTGGTAAACAAGTAAGTTTTATTAATTTTCTTGTTCTGTTTAGTTTTAATTAATTTTGTTTAGATGGTAGTATTGTATTATAATCAATTATGATAGCACTTTAGAGGAAAACATAACCTCTACCCCTCCCCCAAAAGCCCCCTTAAATGACGTTACCCGAAAAAAATGTTTCAAATAAAAATTGTAGCTCTTTATATGTGTAGTTCACATACTTAGTTTAAAGAAAATCGTTGGAGCTATTTTTGAGAAAATCACAAAAAAGTAAAAAAAAAAATTCAGTAAAGTGGCACTTTCGGTTGAATGATTTTTTTTATGAAAAGCTTATTCTCAGGTCTCCTGGGTAGTACATTAACGAAATATTAAGTTTGAACATTCTGCGATTTTTCGTTTTTGAGATATGCTGGTCCCACACAGACACACATAGATCAATTGCTGAAAACCACTCTTTTTTTTGGACTTAGGGGACCTCAATATGGATATTTCCGGTGAAAACTCGATATCGAAAATGTTCACAAGATTACGAAGTAAAAAGTAATAATGAGCTATACTAAAGGGGGGGGGAATACACCCCATAGACATCTGCTACTCTCTGCAGGCAACGATTTTTTTTTTTTTTTTGGGAAGGGGGTTCTGCCCTTTCCATCTTTTTGTTATTATTTGTATTTATTGGTATCATGGATGCACCGAAAGCGAGGGCCGCAACACGGCAGCTGTCAAGACATGCAACGGACCAGATACAATGTCTACAACAAGACACAATGGATGGGACACAATTGAATCATATGAAGTTACAGAAATTGCCGCTAACAGGTCTGAATCATGATGCTGACGTCACCTACAAGACTCTGCATGTTCCTTTTCGGTACAGCGTGACTTCAGACATCAGTATTTTGAAGGTGCCGAGTTGTTATAAGTAGCCGTTCATCAGCACTTATAATAAAGGCAAAAACCCCCTCTGAAAAAATTACTTGTTGTTTCTGGGTCCATACGTTAATAAGACTAGAATTATGCTGGATCGTTCATTAAATCTTGTGCTAAAGCCTAATGCGCCATACTGTACACAAGATTGATTAAAATTATGGACCCACCAAATCCTTTTCCTCCTTTTACGTAATTTTAGCCACATATACATTACAACATCGTCTTCACTCGAAGAAGTCATGCTATCCAACTAAAAGGACGCCAGACACATGTTTTTTCGGTGTACGGAGGTGAGTTTGAAACATGAATGAAGCATGTGTCTCATGTCTTGACGCGTGCCGGTGTGAGGCCTCCTTAAGAATATAGGATTTCGGGGGATGTAAGGATCATGAGATCAAGAAAGGGGCTTCATCCACATCTGATCATTCAGTCTGATCAATGGCGCTTGTCATTGCTGATCTAATTTTTATCAGAACTTGTGGGGATGCTTGCAAACTCTCATAGCACTTGGCAGCAGTGGACTTTTAATTTATGGAGAGTCAGATGTAAGTAGGGGTACCTGTTATGTAGCAGTATTGGAGCATTTCTTACGTGGTTATCTTTTTTTATTTATTTCTCAAACGCGCTTCAGTGAGGACCCTAGTGGGGGCGGACTCCACCAACAATTTAGTATGAAATGCAAAATAATTTTTTAAAAACCAAAAATAAGTTATTAAGCAAAATATATGGTGTAAGTATGAACATAGGTTACTAACAAAAAAAAACCCTGTAGGATCCGCTAGGTGTTGGGGGTCTATTCCTGACTTTTAACAGTGAGGGAACTTAACTACGTGAGTTCAGATTTACGTAATTATAATAATAAAAATAGTTTGGATATTATTAGTATCACAACTGAATAGTCAACTTTTCGTTTTTTTTAAAAAAAAATCTGGCATTGAAAAATGTGAAGATTGCAGCCAGAGAATATGTTGTGAGTGTTTCAAACACAATTGTATATTAACGATTTGTTTACAGCTAGATTTAAATTCGAAATTAAATTTAATAATAGCCCCCCCCCCTCAAGGTCTTGCAATTTCATTCCCTGGTGAATGCATGTTGAGTTTCAGAGATATTTTCCGTGATAGGCTGATTTTTTGTTGGTAATCGACCGGTATCAGGGGCGTTCGGATGTTTTTGTCAGAACATTGTAATAACATAGACTTGCACAGAGCAAATTTAGTTGATATATTGGTTTTAAAAATATATTGGTTGATATAGTGTTTTTGTTTGGATCTAACTAGATTAAGAAAAGGTTCGTTGATACCTGAGTGGGTAAAACACATGTTGTTTTTTGCCTTTTAAAAGGCATATTGTTCTTTTTAAAAATGGAAACATCCAACACGTGTAGATGTGTAAATAAATTAATATATGTGAATAAATATATTCTTTTATACTATCTCACGATCATTCAACTCTTATTTTATCATATCCCATCAAATAATTATTCCACATTAGTCCACAGCTGACATAGTGTTCTTTCGCTTTGTTTTACACTCAAAGAACAATTAAAAAAATAAAATAGTAAGATAATATGGATAATTAATTGTCAAAGTAAATCACCTTCAAAAACGTAATTTAAGATACACATCTCCACTTGTTGGATGTTTCCATTTTTAAAAGGAACAATATGCCTTTTAATAAGTGAAAAACAACGTGTTTTCTCACCTAGGTATCAAAGAATCCCCTCTTAACCCAGTTAGATTCTAACAAAAACTCTTTTTAAAACCAGTGTATCAACTAAATTTGCTCTGTGAAAGTCTAATTTAATCACACTGTTTTGACAAAAACATCCTGATGATAGGCGAACGTCACGAAACCGGTCGATGACCGGTCAGAAAGAAGCAGGCCATCACGGAAAATACCTGTGATGCTTTGAACCAATCACTGTAAGCATGTTGAAGTTATTAATTTATTATTTTTAAAATTTCAGGTAAAATTCACGGCCGATTGTCCGGCACAGGGTAATCGAAATTATATTCCAGTCAGTGATCTGCACACACGTAACTTCACCGACACAAATGGTGAATTTCAATTGGAACTGTCTATGGGCCATGTAAGGACTGTATTTGATACAGAATTCCGTATACCACATTCAGTATTTGCCGGTTTGAATCGATCACATCATCATATTGGCGCTAAATTACCTACCAAAATTGAAACGACCTATTTTACATTTGGTGGTTTTGATTGGAACTTAGCACTATATCCAAATGGTATCAAAGATCAGCACACTACCAAGGATCACCACTACAAAAGTAAATGTATTCAATTGCTCTAACCTAAAACTTATTTCAGGATTTCAGAGGATTTTTTACCGTGAGTCTGCTTCAATTTTATAGTCATCGACCAGATTCGGGTGATCACTAATCTTCAGGTTCTTGATAAAAAGTGTGATATCGCAGTGTTCCCCATGGCAAAAATCAGTTTACAATCATCGCGGACCCATAATTTATTTGTCTGTGGGGAGGGACCAAACCTTACGCTATGCAAAGCCCCCACTGAGTCCATATAGCTACTCCAAAGAAAAACAACAACAAACAGGGTCTAGAACAAATATCCAGACCCGGGGAACTAACCCATCTAAGATTCACCATAATTCGAACAAATCGGATAATAACTTCAAAAGGGAAATAGCCTAAGCTTTTCTACAGACATCCTGTTCCGACCACAATCTAAGCAATCTCTCATAAGATGGATGGATATTTCCTCCTCTGTCTCACAGACTCTTACAAAAAAAAAAAAAAAGGATCCGGCATGAGCCCTATTATTACGTAGAGGTGTCTCCTTAAACTACAATGTCCAGTAAGGGATCCAACCAGGGATGCCGGAGAGAGTTCCGTGAAAGGCATAGCAACGTCTCACAAATAGCCCTGTCCAGACCCCCAGTATTTTAGACGGCCGGCAACCAACTGTGCTCATCCATAGGAATAATTGCTATGAAGCTTGACAGTCATGTAGCTGATTAGTGTATTTACCCGAGCTTACCCAGATGTGACTCATTGTAAACTGATTTTTTGTTCTATACAAGTCTGTATCGCATTGTTTTTTTGTTTCTTTTAAAGACATCCTGAAAGATTGGTGAACACACATCCGAAACGAAAACAATGAAATAGGGGGGCTATCGCGGGCAAAAATGACTCTGATATTTCCAGCACTTCGGCGCCGGGCCCACCCCCTGTCTAAAAACTTATTCATTTGTTTTAAACTTTATAGGTGGCGATCATCGTCTATCATTATATTTAAATCGCTGTACCGGTTTTGATCATCAGTGTCGTGTTAGATACAGTGTTGTATTGGGCGATGGTGATCGTCGTATGGATTCTGGCATAGTGGATGATGTCTCAGATTCGGATGGTAAGAGTTATGGATGGCATCCCAGAACCAGGTTTAATGATCTAGTTTATAAGGTTAGTACCTAGAAATAATCTTTCAAAGATTATTAATTTTTTTTATACTTTGGTGAGTATAAGAGAAACTATAGCTAATTCAAATTAATTAACAATTTCTACGTAGAGGAAGGGATTAGCTCAGTGGTTAGCACTTTGGACTCCTACGCAGAGGCTATGCTGCCCTTAAAGTTTCTCTTCCTAGGGGTCTCTCCAGCTCACTGTCCGGTGGCGGACAGTGTTGTCTGAAACGAGAGCACTGTCCAGAGGCCGGCAGTGCACTGAGAAGGCTCCGGGCGTTAATGAACATAAATGTTAACGCGCCTTAAAAAAAAATTCTAAGTTCCTACAGACTGATTAGACACAACAAATGTCCGCACTAAGTCCGAAATATTAATGTGAAACACAGGAAATCATAAAAACTTAGCAAAAACTAAATAATTTCAATGGTCTTATTAAAGTACGTAATGTTTATATGAAATCCTTTTATTTAAAACTGCTACAAGTGTCTATTCACAATGTAATACCCCATGGAGAGAAGAAGAGACGTCTCACCCAAGGGCCTCTCTCGGGACTAGATTAGATTAGATTGGGGAGGGTTACGCCTTATTTCACTGCGGCCTTCATTGAGAAGTCTATTGTGGATCGCTGGGTTTATAGCACATCCCTCAGCCTCGCCTTCTTAATCAGGCCTAGCAAAGCTGAAATTGGCTCCGTCATGAAGCTCGTGGATTCGTGCATTGCTAGTCCCCAGTTGAAGAAACCTTGTCTTCGCCAGGCCGGCATACTCACAAAGGATGTGTACCGGGGTTTCCTCCTCGGCTTTGCAGAAACGGCATAACCCGTTGTCTACAAGTAGTAAATGGTGCATGCGCCTATTCAGCCTCCAATGCCTGTTAGTAGACCCACTATTAGCCTTATATCTTTTCGGTTATGGCTCAATAGATCTCTGATGAATGTAGGTAAATGTTTTTTAACAAAGAATTTAGCCTTCCACTGCCCTGGCGTTCTCTCAGGACTATTAAGTCTAATAAAGCAGACAGGACTCGAGAGGATGCTCTGATTAGAGGTGCTCTTAATCGACCATCCAAGAGCCTCCCCGGACCCCAAAGTTCAGATAAAGGACAGGATTGGAGAGGTGTTTACAACTTATGGGGTGCTACAATAGACCCTTAGGGATCGCGGTGACAGGCTGGAGAGCCAACCCCTACAGAATCTAATCTAATCTACCCCATACAAACAATCCATAGTCAGTGTCTCCACAAGTCTACAACACACCTATTGAACCAGTCGAGACGAGAACCAGTCCAGATGAGAAGGAAAATCCGAAACCAATCAAAATGGAGGAATATAAGCATCATTTGATGGGAGATAACCTAGGTAGGATATTGTCCAAAACTGCCGATCCAACCACATTTAGAGTGATGATGTGTTTAAAAAAAAAATGTGCTGTATATATAGTTAGTAATGGTTGTTTTGTTTGGACAGGGTGTTGTAAGGGTGCACGTTGAAATGATTCTGGCAAACACGCTGAGCGAGGTTGTGTCTAACGTAGTGATCGCACAACAACAAGTCAGTGGACCCATGTCCATGGGCGTTAGCGCGCAAGGTGTAACCCATTGTTATGACCGTGATAAACAAGGTTGGACCATTAAAACTGATTGCCATGCGGACACTATCAGATTGCATATGGTCTACAAGGATATACACAACGTACCCAGGAATCATTTGAGGTTAATACTTAGCACCTATTAATGAAATCCATAGTGTTGCAGCTTATGGGTTGCTAAGACAGACGTCTCAGTTCCCTTTCATCACTCGTATCGAATATCGTTTGCAATAACAGCAACACTGCTCGGAAACTTTTTATCTTACTGCACACACACACAGAATCACATATTTACAAATATTTTATTTTATTTTTTTCAGATATGTCTCTTGGACAGCATATATCTTGAGATACCATAATAAAACTGTAGAACCTATACCACTGCCTGGTGCACCTTTCAGCCATTATTATGCGCAAGAAGTTTCTGATGAAGGTATCATCATGGAAACAGACATTGGAATTAAAGAGGTATGTATAAATATGTTCAGGAAAATTGGGATTACTTTTGGGTGCATACAGGTATAAAATAATATTTCTATATAAAACTTTACTTTGTGTGTGTTGTCTTGACTTGAATGCTGTGCCAGAAGGTACAGATAATTGAAACTATATGTCTCAAAAAAAGATCATGTAATTGAATTTTTATCTATTTTTTTCAGTTTCGAGAACCTAATTGTCCATATCTATCTGATAAAAGCCAATTACATGTACAAGTTGAGTGGGAAGAGAGTTACCTATTATTTCAAGCTACATATCACAAATATGATGACGTTAGCAGAATACATAATTATCAAATGAGGTATGACGCAAAGAATTTTGGAATAATCTTTTAAGTTTACCCATTACTGAGAATAGTCTTTAAGTCAGAGCCCAGTACTAGGAATAGTCATTAAGTCAGTGCCAAGTACTAAGAATAATCATTAAGTCAATGCCAAGTACTAAGAATAGTTATTGTTAGTTCCCAGTACTAGAAATATCTTTAAGTCGATGCCATTACAAAGAATAATCATTAAGTCAGTGCCCAGTACTAGGAATAATCATTAAGTCAGCGCCCAGTACTAGGAATATCTTCAAGTCAATGTCATTACAAGGAATAATCATTAAGTCAGTGCCCAGTACTAGGAATATCTTTAAGTCATTGTCCAGTACTAGGAATATCTTTAAATCAGAGCCCAGTACTAGGAATAATCTTCAAATCAGTGTCCAGTACTAAGAATAGTCATTAAGTCAGTGCCCAGTACCAGGAATAGATTTTTAATTCAGGTCCCAGTCTTTAAATCAGTTTAGGTTTATAAGTCCTTTCGTTGCACATTTCATGGATTCTATTAAGAGTTTATTCCAATCTTAAGTCCAATTAAACTATTGTTTGGTTTTTTTTTACAGAAAAGAAATCCACGCTTTACAAGCGGAAAATTATAGTTTGGAAAGGCAATTATTCAGTTATCAAAAAAGTATCTCTTATGCACATTCACGTGGCGGTAGTGGACATTATTCAGACAATCTTGTATCACCAGAAGGACGTGATGATGAAGAAGATGACAGATATTTTGATGATAGAAATTATACATTAGGCGATCGAAGTATGTCCACGGGTACAGAGTACGCCTGAGTAGATTTGCTCAGGTGGAAACCAAAAAGGAAGCCACCGCCTGTACCTAGAACTGTGGATCAGGTAAACAAGATTCTGCTTTTTTTTAAAAAATAAAAAAAAATAATAGCACACCGTGTTGGGGAATTGCTAAATCTATTTTACAGAACTGATTACCAGGGTCATTGGAATTACCCAAAAAACATAGAAAAAGATTTTACATAACAGGTTATTTTGCGGCGTTGCTGCTATATGTTATGAAATAAAGAATTATTTCATATTACTTTCCAAATAAAAAAAACCCTTGGCGCAACAGTTCATGAGGGGCCAAGGCTTGCCAGACGGCGATTTGAATGGGGAGTGTGTGGTAAGCACGCCGCAGTTCCCACGTCGCTACCTAGGGCGCTACTAACTGTAGCTTCCCACTTTTTATTTCGATGCTGGGTCAACACTGACTTTGCTCTCACGGAAATCAAACCTCTGAATTCTTGCACGAAAGGCGAATGCGCTAGCCACTAGACCAACGCGTGAGGGGACATTACTTTCCATAAAACGTGGACACCTGGTCGGCCACGGCAAAGCTTGTTGAAATGCCACTTCGTTTTTTTTCATGTCAGAGTTGTAATCATGTCAAATTTTTGATGTCCAAGTTTTTACCAGAAATATCTGTTTTTGAGGTCCCTTGAGTCCAAAAAAAAAAAAAAGAAATGGTTTTTAGCAATTTTGTCTCTGTGTATATGGCAGCGGGGAGGGCAGGATATCTCAAAAAAATTTTTAAAAAAATCGCAGAATGTCCAAAACATAATATTTCGTTAAAATATTACCAGGAAACCTGAGAATAAGTTTTTCATAAAAAAAAAAACTCGTTTAACCGAAAGTAGCCACTTTACTGAATAGTTTGTCCAAAAAAAAAACGGTTGCAACGATTTTCTTTAAACTAATAAACTACACATATAAAGAGCTATAACTTTTATTTGAAACATTTCTCCCGGGTAAAGTCATTTGAGGGGCATCAGAGATATTTTCCGTGATAGCCTGCTTCTTTTTGTTGATCATCGACCGGTTTCAGGCCGTTCGCCCATCATCAGGATGCTTTTTGTAAAACAGTGGTGATAACATAGACTTTCACAGAGCAAATTTAGTTAATACACTGACTGGCCTTTAAATGTTTTTGTTAGGGCCTAACTAGGTTACGAACGAGGTGGGATGAAAGGGATATTGTCAGTAACTATTTCACAGCTGGGCATGACACAGTGTTATTTCGCGCTGCTATAAATAAATAAATATAATCGTAATATAGTGTGGAAAATTAATTATAAAGTAAAACCTCATTCAAAAAACATAGTTTAAGTTATATACCCCCACGTGTTGGAGGTTTCCATTTTTAAAGGGTACAATATGCCCCCTTTAAAGACCAAAACATGTTTCTTTTCTCACTCAAGTACGAACACCCCTCTTAACCTAGTAACAAAAAACATTTAAAGACCAGTCAGTGTATCAACTAAATTTGCTCTGTGCAAGTCTATGCTGTTACACTGTTTGACATAAAGCATCCTGATGGTGGGCAAACACCTCGAAACCGGTCGATGACCACAAAAAGAAGCAGGCTATCACGGAACTCTATCTCTAATGCTTACCAGCTCTGCAGAACCAACCACAACAATCATTTAAGGGGTGCTTTTGTGGGAGAGGTTAGGTTTTCTTCTAAAGTGCTATTTCTATTTATTTCACAAATTCTATCATCTAAATAATATTAATTAGAATTAAATATGTTGTTGAAATTCAGTGTTTGAAGAAAATTGTTTGAGATCGAAAATGCGATTTTTTTTTTGAAAAATATTTTTCAGTTTTTTGTTATTTTCTTTAAATTGGTTGTACAAAGTCCCCAATTTACTCTAAAAATGTTAAAACTATTATTATTATTTGTCTGTGGGAGGGACCAAGCCCTACGCTATCCAAAGCTCTATTGGGCCCATATAGCTACCGCAAGAAAAACAACAACAAACCGGGTCTAGAACAAATATCCAGACCCGGATCTAATCCATCTAAGATTCACCGCAGCCCGCATAAATCGGACAATAACCTTAAGGGGAAATAGCTTAAGCTCTTCCACAAACATCCTGTTCCGACCAAAGGTCACGAACCTAATTTCCTCACAACCCAGGCAATCTGTCCATAAGATGTATTGGTGTTACCTCCTCTATCTCACAGACTCTACAAAATGGATCCAGCATAAACCCCAATTACGTAGAGATGTCTCCTTAAACCACAATGTCCAGTAAGGGATCCAACCAGATACCTGAGAGAGTTCCATCGTTCCTTGAAAGACACAGTAACGTCTCACTATAGCCCTGTCCGGGATCCCTGATGAGCATTTTGGATTCCATAAGGATGAATGGTGTGAAGCTGTCCATGACTGGAAGCCTGACAGTCATGTGCCAGAAGTCACGCCAACAGCAGGCTCGGGACCAATGAATGGGAGAGAGGCGCCTAATTTGGTCAAACCTATCCACCTGCTCATTCCCAAAAATTCCCATGGGGCCTTGTACCCAGACTAGAAACTATTAAATCCCCAAAACAAAATAACTGTTGAAAACAGAGGCCATTGAATGTATTTAGGAAATTATTTATTTATTTATTTAATTACAGATTCCTGAACCAAATATCCATAGAGACAGGAGGAAATACAACTTATGGGACACAATATCTGGCTATGCTGTAACAATTGGTCGGATAGCTGCAGTGACACTTAGACCAGCAAATGGCAAAGTCTTTGGTTAATAGAAAGAAACAGTACTGGAACAGTTTTTATAAAATTGATTTGAGATTTTCTAGTCCAAACATGTTGTTGTGGGCTGTAATAGAGTTATATTCTTGGTTTGGAAAACAATTCTGCTCTAATTTAACACTCCATGACTTAATAAGGATACTGCAGTAGTGCATTTGAGTTCTAAATTCAAGATTTCCACTCTGAAATTTATTATTTGATAGAACAGTTGAAATAGCGTCTGAATGCACTGCTCTAATAACTGAATAAATATCGCAATTTATTACATTTCAAAATCATCGCATAAACCTTTTTCATATATAGTAGATTCTCGAACGTTTTTTTCTGGTTGAAAAAATTATTGAAGAGCCGTCCCTACCCCCTACCACTCCACCACACAACATAGAATCTTTTATATAACAACCAACGTTTCGACAAAAATATATTGTCTTCTTCAGGGGGAAGGGAAGGGTCACAAAAACAAAACTTAATTTGTCGAAACATTGGGGGGGGGGGATTATATAAAAGTATTTGCTCTTCGATAATTACTTCAACTTTTTTTTCCCACACACACACATATATATATATCTTAAACCTTCATTAAAATGATTAAACAATATTGGACACAGAATCTGGTATCAAACACTCACATGACTTTCTCTTCATGCAATTTTCACAAGATTTAAGATGACCAATTTTTCGTAGTAAACTGAAATAGTGATGTAAAAATGAATTTCTATGAAAAACACTTCAAGTTTGTAGGGTTGAGATCGCGTTGTCAGTGGTTTTGCTAAAAACCGACGTTTCCTGCAGGAGATAAAAGCTAATGATTTTCCGAAGTAGGAGAAGGTTAAAATTTTGGCGGCGGGAGGGCAGACTTAGATTTCGTCACCCGCCTAGCCACCAACCGTAAGTGGGCAAGAGAAAATAAAGCCACGCCCACCACCTATAGTAGTAAACATGGTAGATCAAGAAGGCAGTCAATATGGCGGTCAAGGTAGCGGAGCAAGGAAGGTTCCTTGCCTTACTGGCTTTCAAGTTGTAACAAAGCTGGGAGGATGCTCATTGGAACAATGGGCGAAACGTCGTTTTGTTTTGTTTTTTGTTTTTTTTGGCAAACCACCGACGCGGTAGCCTCAACACGGAAGTGTTTTTCATGAAAATGACCGTGGAAAATCTAGAAGAACATATTTCCTCATAGTGCCAAACTAACCATCTTATAAAAAACGATTCTCCGACCTGTTATCCCTTGGTATGATGCAGAAATATGGACACTGACGGCTGAAGATGAGCTCCGTCTGTATTGTACGGATATGGCGAGTTTTAAGCCCTACTATCTTTGACCCATATAATGGATAGAGGGATATACCGAGCAAGAAAAAAAAACTCGGTGCTTGAAAGAGCATTTTTAAGGAAGATGGTTAAGAAAAGGAGACCGTGGCCTGAGAAGGGCTTATGAAAAACATCCCCGGGGGAGAAGGCCCCGAGGTAGACTGCGCTTATCATTATTATTTAACAGAAGGGAGGTCCAAACCCTGCGCTATCCAAAACCTCCATGGGCCCTTATAGCTCCCCCCCCCAAAAAAAGAATAACAACTACCAGGGTCCTGGAATAAAAAACACATCCTGTTCCGACGAAACAGTCCGTCATGAGATGTAGGGGGTGTTTCTTCCGTCTATCTCAGAAACCCATCATAAGGGGTTTGGACATGGAGTCTAATGTTTTTTTTTTTTTCGGAATAGGACATGGTTAAAATTTTGACGGTAGGAAGGCAGCGGGATTGGAGACTTCGATTTCGTTACCCGCCAGCCAACCGTGAGCGGAGGAGAAAAAATTAAGCCACGCCCACTACATATAGTAGTAAACATGATGGATCAAGAAGGCGGAGAAAGGAGCCACGCTCATTCTCTACCAAGATTCATTGCCTTTATTGGCTTTCAAGGTTTAAAAAAAAAAAAACCTGAGAAGTGATTCATTGTAACATTGGGCGAAACGTCGCTAACAATTTATACATAATTATAACAGAAAGTCATGCTAATTACACACCAGATTAAAAAATAAATAAATAATAATAATAATAAAAAAATTGAAATAATTATAGCGACATTTCAATTAAGGTTTAAAAATATATATATTTTGGAAATATCTTACAACAAAATAATTTAATCATTAATTCAGTTTTAATAAACTGCAGAATACGGAAACCAACAATAACCAAATAAATCTCAACTTAAAGCCACAAAACTTTAGCCATTCTGCTTATTTATCAACTTTTTTTAATAATAAAAAAAATAAATGAAGTTTAGAAAATAAATTAATTTACTAAATTATTAAAATGGACTTGCTATTTGAGCAGATAATTAAACACAAAATAATAATAATTTTTTTTTTCGCTTAAAATTTAAAAACACTAAGACAATAATAAAAAAAAATAAAAATCAGATTTAAGGATTAAATTAAATTTATTTACATTAATATTTTAAAAATAAATAGTTACAAATTTTCTAATTTCTTGAAAATAAAAAAAAAACAGAATAAGTAGAGGGGAAATGGGGCTTCTAGGCCACCTTTTTTAGGTGAACAAAAAAGGTGTCCTAGAAGCCTCATTTTCTCTCTACTAGAGTATGCACTGTTTTATTTTCCATAAATTAGTAGCTAGATTTTAATAGTTAGAAAATTATGGCTTAGGAAGCTTTAGATATTTCTTTTGTAAATAAGTAAATAAAGCTTGGGGGGAGGGGAGCACTGTGCAATTACTAGTTCTACTGGCTTTTGCAATTTCTCTCACCTCTTAGTATACGTGCTAATCTTTCAACGAAATTTCGGAGTTAAAATCCACTTTTCACGCACATGCACACAAAAAAAACAGCAAGCAATGTTTCATTCTATTAGCACAATCTCAACGCACATTTTTCTTTGCAAATAACGAGTATATCATAGCGCAACAAAGTCACCATGAAAGAATCAGGTAGGCTATGCCTTCACTTGCGATTTCTAGTCAAGCTATTTTCTTAGACGCAAAAATAAAAACCCTCACTGTTTTAATTACAATCGCAGCGATTAAAAAATTGCAACCAATCCTGTTTTCCACTGCGATACGTCTGTCGCTCTATCATCCCCACCCCTATCACACAGAATTACACAGGCAGGCATGAACTGTCAGACAACTGACAGGCAGGTTTAAAATGTCTAGACAATGAATCTATCGGAGATTATGATGGACGAATATTAACAATAATTGATATTGTGTTACTAAATAAATTGAAAAGAGACCACAGCACTTTATAAAAAGCAATTAAAGGAATATAGTGGCCGTAATTTAAATGAAAAACTGTTGGCTAAAGGTTGACTGAAGTCGCATACTTGTAAAAAAATCTCTGACTTGTTTATTTGGATGTATCCAATAACGATGCTTCATCCGTTTACTTCTTGGCCCGATGCAAAACAGTGAAATCACACAATTAGTTTCAAATGGCATCCAACTGGAAAACTGTCCAAATTCAACGGATTTATCTGTCGTAGTGTGTGTACTACCTTGTAGATTTTCTGCTGCAGTAAGTTTTTGGTTCATCGCGACTATAAATCTCAAGTGGATGCTTAAGGCTTGCCGGAGATGGCATTCTAGTAAGCGCCCTGCACTTTTCACCGTTACTTAGTTTTCTACCAAGATTTGCCTACTAACGTAGCCTTCCCCCACTTTTTTTCCCACAAAACCCAAAGGTCAACAACCATAATTGCAGCCACTAAAATTAAACACCCCCCCCCCCCTTGTAATTCTTGCACCAAAGGCAAGTGCGCTAGCCTATTATACCAACATGTGAGTTCAATGTTAGTTTAAAAAAAAAATTAGAAATTCATTGCATATGGCACTTCTGATAAAATTCTTGATAAAAATCAAAATAGCCACGATGCTATAAACAAAAAAAATTATAGATGTTAGATATTTGCAGCTGTGTATAAACAATTATGATTTCTACCGAAACACATGTTTGGGGGATCCTCTGATTACAAAAAAAAAAAAAGAAACATACGAAAAATCGTAGTTACTACCACAGTGATTAGAGACATGAAGACTTCTGGGGCCAAATCTAATCACAACAGAAACCGCAACTTTTACTGGATGGTATTTTTTTACGTGATTTATTTATTTATTTATTTATTTTTTTTTTTTGCTCGAAAACAGTTCCAATGACTTTTATTTGAAACATTTTCCCGAAGAAAATTGACTTTTGGCGGAGTTCTGAGGGGGGGGGGGCATTAATGCGTTATGCTTTCTTCCAAAGTATCACTTCAGTATAATATATGGTTTTACTACGTATCAAAAAAATATGAATACACATTCGATGCGTTGAAAGAATGCTCAGAAGATGTGACAGAGAAATATGAATTGATTGGAGGTTGGCTACCAAGCCTACGCCACTGCGACCCCAATAGGGCTATTGTGGCACCCACGACCTAGGGCACTACCCCAGTCCTGCCCATAGATGAACTTTTGGCTGCAAAGGGGAAGCTCCTAAGTGGTCCGAGGAGCACCCATACTTAGAGCACAACTCTCGAGACCTGTCAGCTTTTAATAAGACTGAACAGTCTCGGGGACTCCGTGTGTAAGCTTGCAGGCGCCAGCCTCTTCTCACCAAAATGGCGAAGCCTTAACCACACACAAGCCCCTCACACCAACACAGCCCAAATGCAGTGCCACCGTTTCCACCTCTTCCTGACAAAACCTGCAGTAGGCCCTTGAATGTGGTCGCTGGTGTGTTGCCCTTTGATCTCCTTGCAGAGATAATGGCCGTTACCCATAAGTATAAGAAAGGGGGAATGACTGTCCTTGATGGTGAGTAGCTGTCCAGTCAGACACCTACTGCCCTTGCAAAAAGAAAGATCTGGGATGAAGCAGAGAAAGGGAGGAACCACATATGAATTCTTTCCGAATTTGCATCACAGACTGTCGTTTCGATGTCCTAAACCGTAACGCAATATTTAACGGGCCATGGGGAGTTCAATTCTAAGCTCCACGAGCTGGGATTGAAAGATTCCCCGAATTGGGAATGCGGTGAACGATACACTGTGCATCACGTTCTCTTCCGGTGTCCTCTCCTCGACGAGGTCAGAATCCATATGGAATTCAAGCTGAAAAAAAGGGGAGAGAAATGGTTGGGAGATTGTAAAGAACTGATGAAAAGTGGCATTAACTTTAAAGACTGTTGAGTTTACTAGCGAAGTAGCGGTAATGCGAAGGACTAGATGGATACGTAGAGATCCGCCTCCCCGTGGCAGGGACGGAAATTTGCATACAAGTAGACAAGGCTAAGTGACCATAGCCACCGGTTTTGGCGCTATGCGCTAGATATGGTGGCCTGGAGTGTGCTCAATGGAGTAGATCCTTGAATAGGGCCATCATCCTCCGGTTTGGCCACACCTTTCCTGAACCATTCCTATTGGAGCAACTCCTTTCGTAAACTTTGACCGCATTACTCTTAGTAAACTCTTTTGCCTGCTTCTAAGCCTGTTTTTTTTCTTTTTTAACCCACCAATCTTGTAATTAATTGTATACCCATCATTCTTGTGATGGCTGTACTTCTTTTTTTAATTATTTCGACACACGATAGTAAGGGGGCTCCTTTCCTGTATATAGTTGATATAACACCTATGACGCAACAGCCCAGGAAGGGCCATGGCTTGCCAGACGGCGATTTGAATAGGGGTGGGAGGTAAGCAAGCCGCAGTTCCCACGCCGCTTAGTTCCCACCTTCGCTACCTAGGGCGCTACTAGCTGTAGCTTCCCACTTTTCATCACGATGCTGGGTCAATATCAATTTTTGCCCTCACGAGAATGGAACCCTGAATTCTCGCACGAAAAGCGATGCGCTAGCCACTAGACCAACGCGTGAGAACGTATAGTTGATATACCGAGCTTAAAGAAAAATCGTTGGAGCCATTTTTTTTTTTTTTTTTTAGACAAACCATATCAAATTTTAAACTTTCTACGATTTTTCGTGTTTCAGTTATGCTATTCATTTTTTCAAATTTTAGAGGACCTCAAGACACGTAGTTTTAATGAATTTGATACGTTAACAATACTTCCTTTACTTACTAGAGAGTAAGAGAAAATGAAAAAAAAAAAATTAATGTCGCTATTTTTTTTAAGTTTTCTAAACATAATATAATT
>JAAEAF010007836.1:68081-90309 GCA_011037195.1 Triatoma infestans
TAGGTATTAATCTCAAAAATTATTTAAAACATTCACACAATTAGAAGAATAAAACAGCTAAAAAAGAATTCATCAAGCTAAAATAATTAAAGTTATAAAATTTACACAATCTATAGCCTCAAAACCATTTTCATCTTTCTTTTCTTTTTCTTTTTTTTTCCATTTCTTCAAACTACAAAAAAACAACAAAAAAAGCCAGGAACCCGGAAAATTAACCATACATATGTCCAACATATGTAGAAGCAGAAACTCTACAAGATAGCCCGCCCAAACATGATCAAGCAAAGCAAACAATACATTTATATGAATGTATACTGAAGAAGATTTAATTAACTTATACAAAAAGACCAAGCCTTGAGATCCAAACATCAAGGTGTAAATAATAGTCTTATATTCAAGGAATTTACACAGATAAATCCATTATTTTAACAAATTTTTCAAAACTAGTATCTAACAATGAATAGTATGAAGCTAAAAATTTGTTTCTATACAATGAAAATGCAGGGCAGGACACAAGAAAATGCACAATATCATCCGGATCCCTGAAAGTACACAAATGGCAGTTACAGTTACAATCAAATTTGAAAGAGTTTCTGTTTAAATAAAGATTACATATTTTCTTATTGGAGAGTCTCAACTGTGCAATCAGACTGAGTTTGTTAATATGTGGAGGTAATGTGGTGCATGATTCTCCCAGAGAAAAACTGCTTATACATCTGTAATGGAGATTATAACGAGAGTTGAGAACAGATTCAACGTCCTGACTAATTAAATTGTTTCTGAATGAATCAAGTAAACCACTGTAAGACTCCTTGACAGTTTGAAAAGATCTCCCAACTGTTTTGTCCGATTGGAGAGTGGCAGAATTCATATTAGATTTAGGATTTTTAAAAGGATGTTGGGATACTGGATGCACTTGCTTAAAATGCCGGAGTATCAGCTTCCTAAGATTTGCTACTTGAGACTCGTGGAGCTTAGTAACAATTGTGTTCTTCCATATAACTGGATAAGTTCATTAAAAAATTATTTATTCTTAGTTGGGGCAGAGAATATCTGGCAGGCTCAATCTTTTCAAACCAGACGTTATTTATCAAGGGCGCCTTGCCGGGACTCTCACGCAGAGGTCCCGGGATTCGAGTCCAGTTTTACCCTTAGATTTACCCAAGGGCTGACTTAGCCCTTGGAAGAAATAGTTTTGAAATATCGCTCTGTAATGGGTAATCAGAAAATACATTGCAAAAATTGCATCAACGAGGGCATGATGGATAGAATCAGTTTGAGACAAACGCAGAAAGGCGGCATTTACAGAGAAAGTCTGAAATGGTACTAGGGCTATGCAATAACTCGCTAAAGAACTTAGACGTTGAAATGGCATGGTGGTAAAGCATTGGACTTACCATTCGATCTAAAAAGCATCTCTCATTTAGGACCATGGTAAAAGATTTATTCCATGCCAAAACTCAAAATTTTTCCCCCCAAAAGCCTCGCATTCGACTAAAAAAAAAAAAGCCTAGTCTTTCAATGTGATTTTGTTTCCAATATACATCCAACATTTTCTTTTGAATTTGCATGAATAAGTTTTTATGAAAAGCAATGAAGCTCGCTACGTTCGATTTATAAACCATTCAAGTCAAAAATGCGGGAATCTTTCAGCCACATGTTTATAAAATTTTACCCCTTACCCTAATTCTCCAATAAAGGTTAACCTTTCTAATTCCAAATAGCCGGAGGATGTATGGAATACATATTTATGATATACAAATTGTAGCTAAAAATACGTTGCATATTTTATTATCAGAAGTTGCATTGATGAACAGTGCATCTTTTTGCGAAAGCATGGTATTATCTCAAATCAATGCAACACTCTGCTCTTCTCAGTTTATGTATCTCAGTATGCATCGCTTTCTAACATACGAAATGGCCGTTCTTTTTATGCAGATATAACAATATCTTATACTTATTCATCGATTTGAATTA
Organism: Triatoma infestans; assembly: GCA_011037195.1. Classification (NCBI taxonomy): domain Eukaryota; kingdom Metazoa; phylum Arthropoda; class Insecta; order Hemiptera; family Reduviidae; genus Triatoma; species Triatoma infestans. Next base: position 70,059 of record JAAEAF010007836.1, read on the forward strand.
TTTTCTTCTAAGAAAATTTGTGGCAAAAATAGACGGATACAAATTTTGGGAAGTGTCAAGGAATTGGGAAGCAGAACTTCAATCCGCTAAGTAATTTAACTTTTAGAGAATCAGAGTGGTAAGACATGGAGTCTAGTCAGGCAGTACTATTGAAGATTGCTTGGTATTCAAGTGCGCCATGTTTCCTCTGCACAATTATAGTGAAACTATTCAAGTTGATAGCAATATCTGGAAGCATTTAGACTGAGCTAGCGGGGCTCGCTGAACGTTTACTGAATGATACCGAGCTAGCCCTAGAGCCATAATTTTCTTGTCAGAATGTGGGACATATGACGACTTAATAAGCTTAATCCACATCTAAAATCAAGAATTTGCAATATTTCATAACACTTTGCACTTCTGATTCTCAGACAGCTGATTCAGGACATATTTAACGCTGCCTGTTTAACTTGTTGATAGCGTGGAAACTGGTATGATACTAGGATAGAATAGAGTGATTAGATGGGTGAAGGGGTTGCCCGTGGCCCATAGTCACCGCTTAAGTATCTAATGTGAACTCCACATCCATAAGCATTGGCAAGCAAGCAAGCACCTGAAAGCCGAGTGAGAAGAGCTTTCCAGAATACTCGTCGACTTGAATGTTGCAACGCCACAAAATTGGGAGAATCTTGCTTTTGCCAGGCACATTTATATGGATTCGGTGTCTCTTTGTCAGTCAAAACAAAATCCTACAAATAACACTTATCTGTCAGACTCAATTGGCTTGTATGTTTTCTGAGCCTACTTTATCCAGTTAGCAGATCTATCATACTGTTAAAGCCCGGTTTTAGTTTTAGTTAAGCAGGTCTGCTGTTAGCTTTTGCGAGGATCCCCTACTGAAGTCTTTCACCTCCTTTTTTTAATGCTATTCCGCCACTAGCCTCCTGAGTTTCTGCGAAACCTGACCGTAAAAGATGAATTTTTACTATAGTCATTTGACGCAAGTTCTCTGATGCCAGATGAGCATCTTTTTTAATCCGGCTTTCAGTTGGTCTTCATTTACGGTTTCAGGTTTAGGCTTCAATTCTTTGTAAATAAATCTGAGGCAAATAAAGAACAATTGGGTTTTAGTGCAATTACAAATACTAAGGTAAAATAAGACGGACAGCACAATATTAGAGTATAGCATTACATGTAAATTTTTGATGTTCTTTTACGACCGCTGCATTTGATATTGTAAAATACATGTTGAAGAACTGGCCAGAAATATTAATTATTTTCAAATTTTCCGTCTACGTCATCACAGTAACCTTTTGGGGAGGGGGGAAGGAGCCTGTTGCACTGCGACCTACATGGCCTATTGTGCTATGCTCTTCCCACTGTGCCCTAGGCTAGTCTCTCGCCTACAGGTATTTTGAGATCCCTAAGGAATCTGAATATCCTGGAGGGCTCTAGGGAGGGTATGTTTCCCTCCTCCTCCTTGTAACTACCCAGTTTCCTGAATCTTCCTGAATGTCAGCAGCGTAGACTGTTAGGAGATGTATTGCAGTTTCCCCCATCTCTCCATAGAATCTGCACATGCTGTCACTCTCGCAAGCCCAGCTCCGTCAGCTGTCTCCTTAGTCTACAATACCCCGTGAGGAAATCCATAAGAATGCGGAGTTTATTCTTACTAAGGCCAATGCATGCTTCCGATCTCTTTTAGTTATAATTACCCAAGCAGATCTTTGCTAGCCACAGTAGTCCTGGGAGGTAGTTCCAAGAGTTGAAACCTCCTTACATTTTTCTCCTTCTTAAATTCCTTAGAAGAGACTGGTCGCTGACCCCACAAAATGGTTCAGGCCCTAGGAGTAGGGATGCCAGCACCTTTCCTTGTCAAAGCGTCGGCCATCTCATTCCCTTCGATGCCAACAATCCCTGGCACCCAAAAGAGAGTGACTTTGTTCTCCCTGCCCAGAGCACTCTAAAACCATTTTAAAGTTGATAACATAGAAACTCAGTGCTCTAATGGCTGCCTGGTCTTAGTGTTGAGACTCTTGTCAGTGCGTCTGCCCATATTATAGTAGGTAAAACATTTTAGACGCCATTAAAGCACTTTAAAGTTCGTAGGTTATTGAACATGATTTGAGAAATTAATACCTGCGGAAACTTATAAAAATAATGAAGTTACCCTGTGGTGCTAAAGCATGTGGCCGTGGATGATAATCAGACGGACGCGGACAGGAACATTTTTGCTAGAAAAGTGACCGATCATCTCTTCAAGAGATGGATGGAGGGGACTTTGGAGGAATAAGCCAAAAGAGGATTGTACCTGGAATTAGGCACTGACACTACTAGACAAGAGTAAAAGATCTGACCAAAAAAAAGTTGCTAATAATCGATTGCTTCCACAAAGCATTTGTAGACAGAGGAAGGGCATTTAGAAAAAAAAGCTGAGCCTAGAACGTGGGGCACTTGCATTGACAAATGAAATTTTGGAAGAAGACGACACTTGCAGCAAACTGAATATGATGGACCTGAATGCATGGGTGAACCTGCAGCTTTGAGTCCAGTGCTACTCTTAAAATTTTGTACTTCTTAGGAGCCCCTTCTACAGCTCATTGTTCGGTGATGGACAGTATTATGTTAGTAGCGAGAGAACATTTAACATTTCAGGGTAATGCCTCTATTCTTTATTTTTGATATATAAACAGTAGAAGAAGGCAATAAATTTGACGAAATGTGGTGAAGCCCTATGGTGCAACAGCCCATGAAGGCCAAGGCTTGCCAGACGGCGATTTGAACAGGGGGCATGTGATAAGCATGCCGCAGTTCCCACGCCGTTTAGTTCCAACCTTCACTACCTAGGGTGCTACTAACTGTAACTTCCCACTTTTTATCACGATGCTCTGGGCCAACACCGGACTTTTGCCCTAACGAGAATCGAACCCTGGAATGCTCGCACGAAAGGCGAGTGCGCTAGCCACTAGACCAACGCGTGAGGATAAAGTCGGTGAAAATTAGGAGCAAAAAAAACATTTTTGTTTTTCTGACCAAACTTCAACATCCATTTTACAATATCCGTTGCCCATATTCTAGCTTATGGGCTGTAACTTTTAGCTACAATGATATTATAGATATGTATAGAAAGTATAGATACTTATATATTTTTAATCTATAACATATAATTATATTAATTAAACAAGGCCTTCTAAAGTCAATTTCAAACAGATTAAAAAAAAAAAAAAAAAACAAAAATAATATATATATATTATTATTTTATGAAATAGAGAATTGTTGTATTAAAAATTAAAAATATTATTAAAATAGGAACATATGCTATTATATCCTTACATGTGACAATCAGAAATTTAATAAAGAATTAAATTTACTAGATAAAATACCAAACAAACATTTTCGAAAAAAGTCTTGTGTTTTATTTACTTTCTTGCTTTACCGAAACTTTGTTCTGTTTTTTTTTGTTTTTTTTATTAATTAAATAATTAATTAATGTTCGACATAAGTAATTAATTTTTGAATTAACGATTACAGGGTTATTTAAAAACAAAAAAAAGACCAAAAAAAAAAATAATTAAGAATATAACGTAATATTTTATAAAAAGAAACTATAATTAAATGCAGAATTTTATTTAATTCTTTTTGAAATATAAAAAATGGAAAAACTATATTTTGCGGAACATTTTCTTCGGACCAATTTCTCTTGCCCTGGATAAATAAATTCATTATTGGAACCTTTTTGAGCTGTTGGAAGTTTTTTGTATATAATTTTTTGGTATTTCTCTTTCGTAAAATTTGGTCCCAAATTGTAAATTTGTGATTTTTGAATTTCTTTTTGAGTTGTAGGCGGCACATATCTATTGATCCTTTGCTCTTCTTTCTTTGCGTGTTCCTTGTCCGAGCTGACCCTTGATCTACTTTTTTTTTCTTTTTTTTTAAAACTTTTCATTTGATCTCTTTTTAATCTCCAGCATACAAACCCATACTACTAGGGGGGAAACCCCAACCTAACTCAAGCCTAATCCAAGCCGAGATGGAGCGAAGGAAATGGATCAAAATGTGTCTGCTTAAAGTCATGTTTGTAATCAAAGAGCTAAAAATTCCATTTTTTAGACTGTCAATTATTAAAAGAAGACTTACCCAACTTCCTTAATGCCCCTCCTCCCCCCCAAAATTGAAGGTCTACGCCCAGTGTGCTTTTATTGTTTCCTTACCCACTATACTGGGAATTAGTTTGGCTTATCCCTTTTGTACGGGCAGTGTAGGATTCATTTTTTTTGAAACTTGGCAAAACTTTGTTTCTGAACTTTATCACTTTTAAGGGTAAGAGAAGGTCAAAAAAAAGAAAACCATAAAAATGCTCTCGATAAAAATTAAATATACATATATAACTTAACGGGAAGTTTCCGTCCTTAAAAGTATTTTTTTTTTTTTTTTTTTTTTTAATATGATTCTGAAGTGTCGAAAAGTTTATTTTAAGTGTGCGGTAAGGTAAGTGTCGGAAGGTGGAAACTTGGCCGGCCAACTTGGCCGCAAAAGCAATGATAATCTCAGTTAAAATGATAGCGGAGCCCATATCATTTCCACTTTATTTAATCAGAACAATAACATCAACCGATAGCAGCAATAAAGTTCAATCTGATATGGAAGACAAGTTTTAGTACAAGTTTAGTTCCTTTAAGATCCAACAGAGATAGCCATTATCGGCCATTATAAAAGAGGTCGTTCTAAAGTCAGATTCCCTCATATCAAATTAGCTATAGTGGAAATCCTAATGTGACCCGTTCCCCCCCACACAAATATCAGTTTTCCTGGAAAAATGCTGGAAAAAATTCCGTGGGATTATAAATTGGAATGCCCTGCCTTTAACTCGATGCAGGTTGGGGATGGTCCTGGAGATAAGTCAAAGATTCCTAAACAACTGCCTGATTACTCCTAGAATCGCTAGCGATTTATATCCTAAATCTTAAGGTGCCTTTCTTGGAGCCACAACACAGGTGGCTCACCTCCTTTAGGCATAGTTAACATTATTCGTCTGTAAAGAGAGATAAAACCTTTTCTACTTTAAGCCCGTTTGTGGGTCCTTTTGAAGCTTGCCCCTCCCCCAAAAAGGCAACAACAAGATGGGTTTAGATCAAGACTTATGACCTGGATTTGGGGTCTTGTGTGGCTGAGCTTTCACCTCTTTGGAGGTGGCAAGTTTTACGTTTCGAGATTGCAAAGTCTCATCAAGGATTGAGAGGGTGCTCTGATTAGGGTGGGTGTGCTCTTAATTGACCATCCTGGAGCCTCCCCGGTGGATTCCATAGTTCAGTTAAGGGTCAGGACCCGGAAAGGAACGCCAACTTGTGGGTACCATAATAGAATCTAATCTAATCTAAAACCGGGACTCGATCTAACAATGAAGGTGAACAGCTTTGCTCTTCAGCATAAAGACCCTGGAATCTAATCCTCCCAAAGATCTTCCCAAAGAAAATTTCTTTCAGTCATGTGTGAATGCGAGGATTACTCTTCTGTTTCACAAGTTTTACAAAAAAAAAATGGGTCCCTGGCAGAAGCCATATTATCTCCCTAAAACTACAATGGATCCCACAACACCCTGAAAGTAAACCCCGTGAAATGGCTCTTCTCTTCCGGTAACGCTGATGATCCATCATCATCATCCAATTACCAATGAATGCTGTAAGAAGTATGCATTACCTAGGAAGCCTAGACATGATTTCCTGTAGCTCCGAGAGTAATGAAGGGTAGCGAGGCGCTTAATTTGGCGTCACCATTTTATATTTCTTTAAATTCCCATAAGATATGTATGTGGGCTATATGAACTTGGTGGAAGACAGCCCTTCCAGTCTTTTAGAAAATTTAGCACTGTAAGAAACCAAAAGTTCCAATCTTTAAATTTCAGCTTTTAATTTCCACATATCAAAAATTCTGAAAATTTCTTTGGCATATTTTAATAAAGTTATGAAACATGCAGGCAGACAAATATAACCTAACGTTTTCTGGCCTTACAAGTCGCACAACTTAAAGTAGCTTTTTCTTATTTTATTAATTTTTAGTTTACGGGTTTTATTTTTTATTCATTTTAAGAAAAAGGAAGCAAAAAACAAAATAAAATTTAATGTAGGAAAAAAAAAACAATTTTTTTAAGAATCAAATTTAAAATTCTTGGGACCAATTTTATTTTATTTAAGGGGGAAAAAGTTTGTTTATTGCTTTATTTATTTCTTAATTTATGATTTGTTTTTAAATGAATTAATGGAGCGAAATAAGGTTTTTTTTTTTACTAACTGATCAATTATATAAAATAACTTAACCTAGTCATTGTAACAATAACAATTAAATTCAAGAAATAGAGCATATTTCCTGATTCATCGATAAAAGCGTATCATGTTTAATCTTCTGGTTGAAGGTGATCACCATCTATAGAGTGAAGCCTTTACAAGAAAGTTTCTAGCCGGTGCAATGTTCGGGTTTTAGCATTTATATTTTTTGCTCTCTTTAGGGCAGTTATTAGGCAGTTACAAGAAAGGCACAATTCTGGCCTTTAGAATTATAACTTTTTTTTTAATTTTACTGCAAATTTTTTTTTAAATTTTCTATATTTTTTAAGGCCAGGCGAATGAAATCACAACACTGCTAAATTGTATTATTAATAATCGGCGTTACCAAGGTTGCTGTAACTTTCCCAATTTCTTATTTGGAACAAAATTTTCTGGCTATTTCCTTTACATCAACATCCGTCCATCTTAAACCCGGTGTAGTTCCTCCACCATGAGCCTTTTTGGGTACTTCTTCATCCGACATATTAACTACGTGGACGACCCATCTAATCCTGGCCGAGTTTAATCACTTTTAATGTATGTCTGCTTCTTGGAAAAGATCTTGAACTCTTGAACCCTTGACCGACTGTATCCTCCTGTGGAATTATTTCTCTCTGGTATCTGATTGGATCCCTTACTGGACATTGTAGTTTAAGGAGACATCTCTACATAATGGGGCTCATGCCGGATCCATTTTGTAGAGTATGTGAGACAGTGGAGGAAACATCCATCTGTCTTATTGCCTGGGTTGTGAGTAAATTAGGTTCAGGATCTTTGATAGGAACAAGATTTCGGTGGAAGAGCTTAGGCTATTTCCCCTTCAGGTTATTGTCCGATTTATTCGGACTGCGGTGAATCTTTGATGGATTAGACCCAGATCTGGATATTTATTCTAGACCCGGTTTGTTGTTGTTTTTCTTGGGGTAGCAGCTATATGCGGGCCCAGTAGGGCTTTGGATAGCGTAGGGTTTGGTCCCTTCCCACAGAAAAATAATAATAAATTGTCCTCCTGTGGACCGAGCCGTAGATTCGCTGGAGGACCCTTCTTCCAACCGGCCGGATTAGTGGTTTATACAGGATGACTTTTGTCTTAGTTGAAATATTTTGGCAAATATTTGGTTTTTCAGCTATTTTCACAAGCCTGGGGGAACACCTTTTTAGTGTCTTAAAAATGAATTTCCTGCTCAATGATTATTTTTGCCACTCGCATCACTTTTCATAAAATCAAATTAAAGTGGAAGGCAAGATAAGGCGTTTTCCTGTCTCAAACCTTTGCTAGTACCAAATTCGAGAGGTGTCCCTGTATATGGGGGACTACATATCTTGCGCCTTGTATCACTTCCCAATGGTTTTGCAGTGTAAGGTCCCATGCTAATGATATGTGAAACTATAGTAGCTCGATAATGATTCTTTAATCTCATCTTGACATTTAAAACAAATGATGTGTATACCAGAAAGCTGTTACTAAATTTGGCTGCCATTGTTGCTCACAGCCATTTTTGTTCCGCCCTAGAGTATAAAAATGTTACTATTCTAGCCTTGTCTAAAGCTTTTCACAGAACTCTATTTCCTAAACGTCCAATCTCTAGTAGAGTTCGAGAAATATGAGCCAATACCCCCCCACCCAGTGTCAATACAACCTTAGCCATCCAATTCCCTCCCTAGAATTAATCTTCTACATTAAGGAGAACTTCCATCCTCGGCTATGGGTCAAATCCTTACTGCTTGAAGCTTTGCTTTAAGCCATTCTGCATCGTGTCCAGCCGACATTTGATAGTTGCTTCACTCAGTCGGTAGATTGGCTACCACTTCGCAAGGAGGATTTTATTTTGTTCTTCATTTGGCAAATCTCTAATTTAATTATACGATTTTTGTCGCTTTTGAAGCGCTGGAAATTTTCTGCGAATTGCGTTCGTTGGGATAAAAAGAGAACTTAATTAAAACTGAACAGTTAATAGAATTATAGAAGAGATGCCTGATTATTTTTCAGGCTTAAACGACCATGCAATATATACTTGGATTTTCGGTGTTGCGATCGCTTGAGTGATTGAGTGATTTGAAATAAACCGGTCGTTTTGCTATAATGTAATAGGTTTCTTTCTTTGGGTAGTTTTTGGTTTGATGCATTCTAGACCAATAAATACTGTTGGTCTAAATTGAATGTCAGTTTATACCAAACCATAACGTGGTCTCAACTCCGAAGACTCTAGGTGTTTTGCTTGCACAATCCATGTTAATCATGTTTATCATTGTTTTGATTTCCTCACACTGGTTTTACAAAACGAGTATTTATAAAATTTAGTTGAATTCTATTTTTAAATAACTTGCTTCTTTAGCTAATTAAAAGGTGTTATGAATCAAAAATATATCTAGTGATGCCGTTGATCAAGGCATACGAGAGGGTGCACCCCCAAAAAAACGGAATAACGCTGCGCTGGGCGGAGCTTCCGTGGTACGCATTTTTCCCGTTAGGCAAGCGTAGAGCAAGTCTCGCCAAGTTCAGCGCACCTAGCGGCGTTGCCTGGGAATGTTATCCTGTATAGTTACGCTCCTTCCTCGTTTTTGTGATGGCCGATTTGCTGTGAAATATTATTTTCTCCTCGGGAAAAAATGCCGCAGTAACGGTGACGCTTAGGAGCTGTTCTTTATCAAAGCACGGCACGCTTCCACTCGATGTTTTTTTGTTTTTGCAGCAATCCCTCTCATTCCCAAATCTTCTGTTAAAATTTGCTACACCAGAGCTCCAAGTTAGTCCAGATAATTCCTCCCCCCCAACTCTTGAAAATGGTCTTTCGTCAGTCTTCAAGCACAAGTGCACGATTTTTTTTTACGACATTTTCGTCGGATTGGAAAGTTGATGGACGTCTAGATCTAGGTTTTCAGCAATGTTATATTTCACCTTCTTGTACACCTTCAGCTTTTTCCCATAGCGCTGTCCTTGTAAGGTGTGTTCAACATTACAACAGTTTGCCACGTGCTGTTCACTTAAACTCGGACCATCACAAAAACAAAGCGAGCAAAAACTGCTTTTATGAAAAACATCACTGCGACCACTGGGTGTGCTGATCTCGGAGAGAGTTGCTGTACGCTTGCCCAACGGGAAATATGCATACTCCGCCCAGCGCAGTGCTATTCCGTTTTTGTTTTTTTTGGATACCACCTCGTTTACTATAATTTATTTCAAAAATCTAATCTGACGTAACCTATTTGGTAAAGATTTTAGACGCTGCTCGTCAAGGATACGTCAAAAATAGCATGGTTGAATTTTTCCTTAAATTCAATTTAGTATCTGGTATTTTATCCGTCGTAGCATGCATATTTATAGTGTTCTGACCGGTTTCGGATTTTCATCCATCGTCAGAGCAAATTCACCAAGTTCGTGTAGAGAGTTCACGTGACAAGTGTGAGTGTAACAGAAACATTAAGTTGAAGTGAACTCACTTACACGAACTTGGTGAATCTGCTCTGACAATGGATGAAAATCCGAAACCAGTTAGGAACACTATAAATATGCATGCTACGACGGATAAAATACCCCAGATGTTATCAAGCATTGCGGACCCATCCACATATTCTTAAATTTAGTACTTACGTTTTATAAATTTCTTATCAACTGGTCTCACATAAACGTTTCTATGAAAGAAAAGCGCACATATGGTAATATGCACATAATAATAAACGTATTCAAGCAATGTGGACATTTGACATTGTAAATAACGTTCATCTGCCATTTTATACGTTATGTTATTTAATGACGTAAGAGGCGGATATTGGTGTAGTGGTTATGAGAATGGACTTGTAACTGGAAGGTTACCAGTTCGAGTCCCGCGTTATAACTGCTAAATTTTATTATTCGTTTAAAAAAATTCTTAATAGTAAAGTATGTGCTTCCGCCCCAGCGTTCGTTCCATGACACCTAATTTCGGTAGTTAGGCGTAAATTAAGGTGGCCATATTTTTCCCTGCCAGGCCTCAAAAATGAACTCCCTAAACTGAGGAAGTTGACCTTGAAGGTCTCCACAGCAACATCTAGTAATTTCTTACGGGAGTCAAATAAGACTTCCAGACCTAAATTGTAGTGAGAGCTGTTTCCATGAAGATATACTAAGAGTTTAATTAACATAATCACCTAATTTAATTATTTAAAGAGCTGTGTAATTCCAGTCCATTCTTGGAAATTTACAATAAATGGCAGTTATATTACTAATCTTATTTGAAATATCGCTTCTAATTTCACTCTTACATGCAAATTACTGTGTATGCGCTTTCTCTGTGAGCTTTTTTTGAAATAACCATCCAAGTAAGCAACTATGGAATCTAGAATATTAACCTACAAGAAATCTGAATTTACATGACATTATTAACAAAAAAGGTCGTCTATGTCCTAGGAATTACTTTGTTCAGTATGGATTATAAAAGTAGTGAGGGCTGGCAGACAATGGAATTCTTGCGCAGTGACGCCATCACAACAACATAACCTATTCAAGCAGGGTTTCTTCCAATAGACGTAGACTGATTTAAGCCATTTAGTTACACCCAACAGCCTTTTAAGCATTACATTATCCAGATCTTTTGTGAGCGATCTTAATGATCTGCAAAAATAATTGAGTTAACCTCTTTTTTATGTGTCTTCAGTTCCAGATTGGTACTAGAGAATATTCTAAAATACTGGAAGAGCTTACTTCTTTGAAGGATGTACTTCTAGTCTGGATACTAGGTCATATGGGATATTTTGAGAATGAGAAGGTGGATAGGTTTGCCAAATTAGGCGCCTCTCACTTTTTCATGTTTGTCAAGCTCCCAGTCATAAGCACAGCGAGTTGTCGGCAGTCTAAGATGCTCATTGGAGGACTTGGCAGAGCTATTACTGAGATGTTTCTGTGTCTTTCATGGACCTCCCACAGGTATCTGGCTTGTGGAGGCATTGCGGTTTTAGGAGGCACCTCTATGTAAATTGGGGCTCATGCCACAGACCCTATTGTGAGATAGAGGAGGAAACACCCAACCCCAGATTGCTTGGGTTGTGAGGAAAAATTAGGTTCAGTACCTTTTGGTCGGTACAGAATTAATGTTACAAGTGGGTATCAGAGATATTTTCCCGTCCCTTGATAGCTTGATTCTTTTTGAACTCATCGACCGGTTTTGGGCATTTGCCCATCATCAGGATGCTTTTTGTCAAACAGTGTGATAACATACATTTGCACAAAGCAAAGTAGCCATTGAGTTATATCAACTAAATTTGCTCTGTGCAAATCTATGTTATCACACTGATTGACAAATGCATCCAGATGATGGGCCAACCCCTTGAAATCGGTCGATGACCACAAAAAGAAACAGGCTATCACGGAAAATATCTCTAATGCTTTCCAGCTCTGCACAACAATTACAAGTAGGTTCTTGGTAAATTTAGGTAAAAGTCTTTTAACAAAGAATTTAGCGTGCCTCTGCCTGGGTGTTTTTTCCCATCATTGCAGGCGTTAGTATTCTAATCAATCCTTGATAGAAGCTTGAATCAGGGTCCTGGGCATCCCACAGAAGGGCTCGGGGCCTTTCGTTGCCAAGGAAACCCGCATATCCCGACATCCAGGCGCATATCAGCTTATCCCGAACATCCACCTCGGTTAGGGCAGTTAGGCAGCTCTACACCAGTCTCGAAGCTATTTGCTATGAGGAATGTGTTTTCAAAGCTGCTTGGCTGCTTGGAGTATATGGCCAATCTTCTTCCTTCCATATCTATGCCTTAGAACCTTCTTAGCACAAAGTTGTAACGCCACTACTTTGGCCTGAAAGACCCGTAGACCGCACTCAGAGTCTTGGGTACTGTCCCATTCCGCCTCTGTTTGGTATAACAATATAGAAGTTCCTCTCAAAATGAAACCTAGGAACTATCCTGTCAGTTAGCGTACGAAATATAGTGTCAGCCATAATTTCATCAATCAACCCACTAATTACAACACAAAGATGATTATGTATTGAATTTTGATGCTGTCGTCACTGCGACACAGAATCCCAACTTTTTTTTATTTTGTCATAACAAAGAATTATAACCTAATACTAACCTCCCATAAATGCATGTTTTTGACAAATATCAACTTTAACGGCCTACATTTTCTTTTCTTTTATTAATTTCCCATAAACTCTCTTGCATATTATTTCAATAATAATTTTGAAACATACAAATCTAGGCTATTAATTACAATAGCACTAATTAAAAATTATTTTTTTTTTAAATACAGGATAATATTGAAATTTGTCTTTAAGGAGTCAAAAGTCAGTTTTTGTCCTACAAAAAAATTAAAAATAAAAGGGATATCTTAAATTTATAAAAATAAATCCATGGTCGCACCTTTCCTAAAATGGATTTTCTTTATATTTTCGAATAAAATATATTTTTTGAAATCAAGAAAATCCATTTAAATAAGAAATAAATACAATATATAAAAACAATTATATTTTTTGTTCCTTTTTTTTTTGTGGAAAAAATAAATAAATATATTTTTTAGATTCAAAATTTATTGTATTTTTTTAATTTATGATAATTTTCGTATGTTTTATTTTTTATAAATCCAAAAAAAAAGATGAATATAAATAAATAGATGCCAAAGCTCAAAAGGTTATGTTCTGTAAATATTATAATTTTGGGGGTTTTAAATCATGGTTGATATATGTTGTTGACGGAATGAGATAGAATCAACAACAGTAAGTTGCAACTCAAACCTATAATAATAACTTTTAAAAAAATCTGGTGTCTAACTTACATACACAAGCTCTTACTGCAATTTTCACATTTCTGAATCAGGCTGATTCAGCTGAACTCCCTTAAAAGGGAGCCTGATCCAAAAATTTCTTAAGTAAGCCAAAAATAGGCGTACTGCCACAAATGCCGCTTTCAGCATAAATTAATGAATTAATGAAGTAGAAGAATGGGAGGGCTATATACAGATCACGGACTAGTGCAAAAACAATTTAGAGAGGGTGAACTGAGCTTGGAAAGTAGTAAGCTTTATCCAGGAACGTTCTGTCTTGTCTTCTTAGATTCCAGCACTTCTGGAGACAGCTGTAGAAGTGGTGGATCTTTCCACTAGGACCCAACTTTCAGGTGAATAAGTCTTGTCCCACTCAATCATAACCCGCCACCTATGAGCATTTGCCATAGTTCCCAAAAGCTGCCGAAGCATCTACATCACTTTATGCTCCAACAAGCCGCACGCCGAGTTGAAGTCTGTAAAAAAACCCTTCTTCAAATCCTTCTTGTGTTAACAAGACAACGCAACACCCCCCACATGTTATGGTTAAACGTAAAGGAATTGTTAAAGAGCGTAGGCAAGCCTCTTTCCACAGCGACCTAAACTAAGTGGTTTATTGTGGATCCCCCCTACATCTCCTTCAGCTTCGCCCTTTTCAATCATGCTTAGCAAAGCTGAGAGCGGCTCAATCATGAAGAAGCTCATAGCTTTGGGATTACTTGTTCCTAGTTGAAGAAATCTAGTCCTCATTAGGCCGGCACACTCACAGAGGAATTGAACCGAAGGGTTACTTGCTCGGCCTTGCAGAATTGGCATAACACGTTATCTGGTGCAAGTGCCTATTCAGCCTACAATGGCCCTGTTAGTAGACCCACTATTAGCCTTATGTCCCTTCGGCTACCAGTAGGTCCCTCATAAATTTAGGCAAATGTCTCTTAATGAAGAGTTTAACCCGCCTCTGTCCTTGTGTACTCTTCCACTAATGCAGATCTGTTCTTCTATCCAGCCTTTCATAGTAGATTGAATTAGGATCCTGGACAATCCGCAGAAGGGTTTCGGGGCCTATAAAGGTATCCTTCAAACCCACCCTCGCTAGGGCATCCGCCCTTTCGTCGCCCAGAATCCCCGCATGTCCCGCTACCCAGGTAAGTGTCAAACTTGTTCCAAGTACCCACCTCGGTTAGGGCATTTACGTCAGTAATCGAAAATTTTGTATTTTGAGCTCCTCCCTTCACGGCAACTTACAGCCCAGATTTAGCACTCTCTGATTAACATTTCTTCTGCTCCATGACCCCCCCAATGCCTCTACTTTTTACATGGTAAAAAATTGACAAAAACAAAGGAGGTGAAAACGGGATTCCTTTTTTTTTTTTTGGAGATTTTTGCCTCTTAAATTATCACTTTAATTTGTAATGTTATTTTGGGGTATATCCCTCATCCCTCACTCACCTCCTTATCTATGAACTATACTAATTGCAGTAAGTGGGAGTAAATAGGAAATGAATAGAGTTGCAAGTTGCTGGTTGCTAAATAACACTTTCAATTGTCTACGTAGCTCAACCATGATCACTTTTTGTAATGGTCCTTCATTACTCAATATAATATAATATAGTCTCTATCAACCTTGTAGAGTATATTTTCAAATAAAAAATGATATATAATAATCTATTTTAAAAATAAATCTATGAAATAAAATTCATTTTTCTACTTCTATCAGAAAAACCAAAAAAAAAAAAAAAATTACTACCAAAAATGTATGCATTTATTTATTGTATAAAATAAAATTTAAAAAAAAAATGTATTTGAATACAAATAAATAAAGCAATGCTGTATATTTCTGATGTGTACATCATATATTATGGGTAATAATAAATTTACTATTTGCTCGTTATAACTTATTTATATCATTATTTTCCCTGCCTGGCCAATTGATGAAAATAAAAGAATATACATTAAGTAAAACGACATTTCTCCTCGTATTGCAATGAGCCTCTTCAGGGTCGTTACACCTTTTGAAAGTGTAATAGGATCCAAAGAAAGTGATATAAAGCAGAGAGTGAGAGAGGGGGCACAAAAATTGAGAAACTCACTTCGCTACTTAGGCCAGACTAGAGTGGGAGACTCTGCATATATACAGCTGTGCTAGGTCTACAAGCAAGTCTTTAGAACAGTTTATATAGCAGTTAAAACGCGTCAACAACCAACTACTAACTTTCTCTTTACTCAATCTAAATCTTTTGCAACCTAATTTCTAGTGTGAAGTCCTGGCAGTTTTGTGTCTCTATTTTATTATACAGTGTTCAGCTTATACCTCAAAAAAAAACCCTTCCTCACTAATTCTCCTTCTCATACCTTATTATAAAAGCATTTGCCTTATTGGCTTTCACAAAAACGTCGGCTTTCAAAAAAAAAACCAGTGAAACGTCGGTTTTCTTTTTAACAAACCACTGGACACGGTCTCAATTTGGAAACTCAAAAAATGTTTTTCAATAATAATGATCTTTTAGGTTTCCAAGGCCATTATCATAAAAAACTTTTCATTAAGAGATCTTTGCCTAAATTTACTAGAGATCTAACTAAACTATAGCCGACGGGATAAGTGGGTCTATTAACAGGGCATTGTAGGCTGAATAGACACATGCACCAATTACAACCTCCAGATAATGCGTTATGCCGATTCTGCAAGACTGAGGAGGAAACCCCCTGATACACATCCCTCTGTGAGTGTGCCCGGTCTGATGAGGACAAGGTTACTTCAACTGGAGACGACAAGCAATCCCAGAACTACGAGACGGCGTCAGTGGTTTCCGGTCTCAACCAGGAAACTCAAGTTTTTTTTTTTTTTCATGAAAATGGCCACGGAATCTAAAAGATCAGATGATCTTCCGTTGCGAGCAGCCCTAGTATATTCAGCCATAGTGGAATGGCTTTTGTCTGCATGAATATATATATATATATATTCATGTCTTCCACATCATCGCATAGCGGGCAAGTGATGAACAGACATATTTATGCCTATTCTGTAAAGATAGAAATGGAGAAAGCTTGCTCTGTGCAAATCTATGTTATCACACTGTTTGACAAAAAGCAGCCTGATGATGGGCGAAGGCCCGAAACCGGTCGATGACCACAAAAACAAGCAGGCTATCACGGAAAATATCTCTGAAGCTTTTTCTATACTAGGCTTACCCTAACAATCCTCTTAACGTTGGACAGTGGCAATAGACAAAACAGGCTAGGGGTTGGCCAGCTCTGATCCAAGCCAGGCGGTCCGCTTTTTCATTTCCGTTGATTATTAGATTAAATTGACAAAATCGGAGGCAAACTTCGTTCCTCCGGGACCTACACTAAAAAGGTCTATTGCAGATCCCCTTTATGTTTATAGCACATCCTTCAGCTAAGGAACTGTGGAACACTGTATTCTCTGAAGCGGTTAGTTTTGAGTCCACCTCGAGTCTCTCCGTGATTGTTTCCACGTTGCTTCCAAGTCTTTCCATACTTTGCCTAAGACGTCGTAGACATTCTATAGAATGCCTAGCCCAAGCATGAAATAAAGAAGATATTTCTTACTTAGTCTAACGTAGCATGAAATGCCTAGGCATTCTATACAATATCTAAGCCGATAACAATTCATGTTTTGCCGGCAACATATGCACTCTTTATCATATCTTTCATTTGTAACATTAAGGGTTTGCCCACCTGTAAAGTATCATTTCTTCGTGGTAATGTACTTACACCAGCTATACCATATTGAAAGCAACTAAAATGTCATATGAAGGTGAACAACCAGATTTTTAAAAAAAAATTAATTATTGAAAATACAAAATCTTAAATATATATATATATTTTTCAGATTAATTTATCATAAATCTCAAGGTGATTACTCATCACTCAAGGAGCTTAAAAAATATTTTATCTTGGCTTGTTTATCTGGTTGTACCACACCTTGAATTTTGTTTCAAGTGTTTGTCCAACATTTCCAAACTCCAATTATTTATCAGTAAACATTATTTTATAGTATTAAATTTAATCAGAACAAAAATTTTAACCATTTATTTTTAATTAGGTTTTACATTTATTGAAATTACCACCAGCAACTACTGTGTGTGAAACACGTACCTCCCCCCTCCCAAAAGCCACTTTAAGTGGTTTCGTATAGATTTACAGGCAAAAAATGTTGGCTAAATGAAAAATTTACTGTTTCTATAATAGAGTTTTCAAATTGTATTGGAATTTAGAAAATTTTATTCACCTGTATTTTTTTGTTTTGAAATTTTACATAACTTTTTTTAGTGGGATAGTGCTAATACCGGAGTAACACCACCATTTGCCTTTATCACAGCTTCTAGGCGTCTCAGCACAGCTTTGAATCAAGTGGGAAATTTCGGTTTGTGCGACTAGAGCCCATTCTAGCTTCTGAAACGTCCCAGGAAGCACTCTCCGATCTCTTATCTGTCTTCCAAGATACAGATGATCTATGGGATTTAAGTGAAAGGAACGGGCAGACCAGTTTAGGAAGTCACTATTATGGTAATTAATAAAGGCCTGCACTATGTGGGCTGTATGTGGACGAGCGTTAATCATGCATTACCACAAACTCCTCACCTATCTCCGGCATGATAGGGACCCACATGTACTTGCAGTATATCCGCCAAAAACTGAGCAGCAATCACGGAACCTCCTTGAAAGATCATTAACTCCGTACGTCTTTGTAAAACTGATACCTGCCCAAACCATCAGAGAGCCCCGTTGGAAAGGCCTAGTGAGCACAAAATTGCATTGTGCAAAACTCTCACCTCTTCTCTTCCACACAGACGTTCACGGCCGTCCTGGAGCACTTAAGGCTAATCAGGACTCGTCAGTAAACAACACACTTGCCCATCTCCTCGTTAGATGTATTGCTGAGCAAACTCAAGGCTAGAAATTCGGTGCTCCCTGGTTTGTTGTGGCCCCGTCTTGTGGGGGGCGAAAAGCCATCAAAACTTGCTCATTCAACTCTCCTTCGAACTGTTCCACTCAGAAATTTGAACACCACGAACTTTTTGGAGGCGATGAACTACGAACAACAGCTGTCAGATGATGATGATTTTTCGTAAAACTGTCAGTGTCAAAAAAAAAAAAAAAAACGGTTGTCCCACACAGTTCAGTGGCCCCCTTAGACGCCCTGAGCTTGGCCTTTCCTTCACTATAAGCCTGTTTTGTCTGTAACGCTGCCACTGCATCTCGCAGAGTTTGGTAGGGAACACTAATTTAGCAATGGCTACATATCTGATGGAGTGGCCGTCATCAATCAGTGCTTATAGCACACGTGCCGACATCCTCCGACACTAATTGGCATTTTTGAAATTGAAAATTTTTAATTTTTTAATTTTCTTAGTCCAATGGACAAGCTAAAGCGGAAGTTTAAGCAAATAAAAATCAAATTCAAACTGAATAAAAAATAAAACAAAATTGCTAAATAAATGAACACAAATTGCGTAAACATTTTTTTTTATTTATTTAATTTTTTGTTTAATACCACAAGTGGAAACCCCCAGGTTACTCTAAAAATGTTGAACTATTAAATCGCCCAAAACAAAATAACTGGTGGAATACAGAGACCACACAATATTATATTATTTATTAAATGTAATTTTTTTTTTTTAAGTGGTTAGAATTTGATTTTGTATTAATTTTTTTTTGCCGGTGAGTGTATTTCCAATAAAAGTTGTAGCACTTTTGTATGTGTGTAGTTGATATATAAAGTTTTAAGAAAATTGTTGGAACCATTTTCAAGAAAATCTATAAAAAAAAAAAAACATTGACCAATTTTCTATTAAATTTGTTTAAATTAGAACAATTTTGTAATCTGCAGTAAGAGAAAGTTCTGGATATATTTCATACCAGATTTTATTTTATTTATTTATTTTTAAATTAATTATTATTTTTAATAAATAAAGTTAGATCGCAAATTGATGGTCTTACTTTTATCATATCATATCCATTCTGATCAAACAAAATATGTGATAAGAAATATTAATAAATAATAAATAGATTGTTTACTTATCAAACAGGTAGTTACAGTCTGGATATCTAAACCTTACACCATTTAGAAACTGATAAATTATTTATATTATTAGTAAATAAATATAAGCCAAACCTTGATTTTTATAATAAAAATAGAACACCGCTCCTATGTGTCAAAATAGGAACCACACCTATACGCATTAAATATAAAACAAAACAAAAAAAATGGCAGAAAATAAAATCTAGTATGAAAAACTCTTACTCCAGTTCTCAAAATTATAATTAGACAAAATTTTATAACTTAGTGTACCAAATTTAATGAAATTAGACGAAAACTGAAAAAGAAAGAAAACTGTTCAGTAAAAGAGCACTTCTGGTTTACTAATTTTTTTTTTTTTTTTTTTGAAACTCGTGAATTTTGGCAAATCTATTTATTTTCTAATTAATTTTGTTTGGATGATAGGAATATTGTATAATCCAACTATGATAGGACTTTAGAAAAAAACATAACCCCACTCGCCCCCCAAAAGTGGTGTGGCCTTAAATGAATTTTCCCAGAGAAAGACATTGAAATAAAAGGTGTGTACATCTTTGTATTTGTACTTTATATACGAAGTATCAAGAAAATCGTTGCGAACCATTTTTTGAGAAAATTCATTTAGTGGACAAAAAATTCATGTGGTAAAGATCCGGTCATCCGATTTTTTCAAACTCAGGAATTTCAACAGTATATATTTAATTCTAATTAATATTATTTAGATGATAGGGGCGGGTGTTGGTGTATTGGTTATGAGCATGGACTTGTAAGTGGGAGGACACCAGTTCGAGTCCAGCGTATAACTAAATTTTATATTTGTTTAAAAAATGTTAATAGTAAAGTAGGTGCTTACGCCCCCGTCAACGACACCAAATTTGGTAGTTGGACGTTAAGCCCGCCTGAAAAAATAGGCATTAATTTACTTTACTTTATTTAGATGATAGAATTGTCTATCTAATAAACTGAAATAAGCACTTTAGAGAAAGCCTTATTTCCCCCACACACACCTACCCCCAAAAGTACCCTTAAATGAATTTTCCCAGAGAAATGTTTCAAATAAAAGTTGTACCCTCTTTGTAAGTGTAGTTGATATGTACCAAGTTTTAAGAAAATTGTCGGACCCAATTTTGAGAAAATCGCAAAAAAACTACAAAAAAAAATCTG